>JAODAL010011404.1:0-100197 GCA_025379985.1 Phyllomedusa bahiana
CCCGGCTGAGAAGCACAGTGTCTTACATACTAGGCTTAGATACACCGCCTGAGCAGCACAGTGTCTTACATATTAGGCTCAGATACACCGCCTGAGCAGCACAGTGTCTTACATAATAGGCTTAGATACACCGGCTGAGCAACACAGTGTCATGCATAACAGGCTTAGATACATATGCTGAGCGGCACAGTGTCTTACATAATAGGCTTAGATACACCGGCTGAGCAGCACAGTGTCTTACATACTAGGCTTAGATACACCAGCTGAGCAGCACAGTGTCTTTCAAACACAAAACCCACTGGGCGGCACAGTGTCCCTGGTGAGTGTACAGACATGGAGTAAGGCTTCTTCTCATCATCGGTGGAGGTCGGGGACATCCTGTTGCTCAGTGAAGCACTTTCCCTCAAAACACCCCGCATCTTCCTTGAAGATCGTGCTCTTCATCCCCGGGTTTCACTCAGGTATTACGTGAGGTCGTATCACAACAGTAGGGACAGTTACAGGAAAATTTGGGGTCTGCACAGGCAATGTGCGACCCGTATGCAACGCCGAACCCCCCTATCACCTTTTTTTTCGCACTCATTTATCAACACTGTCTAACAGTAATACTGTCTCTGTTGTCTATAGCAACCGACCACAGCCCATAGCAACCAACCAAAGGTCATAGCAACCAATCAGAGCTCAGCTTTCATTGTTCCAGCTTTCAGAAATAAAGCTGCTCGACTGATTTTTGGGGTTCTTTTTTTTTCTCATACTATCTACCCATATCTATTTTTTAAATCTATTATCTTTTAATCTATCTTCTCAAAAATTTTTTATCAAATCTATCTATCTCCCCCTACTATCCCATACATCTTTAAATATGCTATCTATCTATCACATATCGCCAATTATATCTATCTATCTATTTTCTATCTTCATCAATATCTATATCTACAGTGCCTTCGAAATATTCGCCCCCTTGAACTTTTCTACCTTTTGCCACATTTCAGACTTCAAACATAAAGAATAAAATTTGAAAATAAACGACAAGGGGGACCCCCAATTGTAAGGGAAAACGAAATGTTTTTGGATTTTTTAAAATTTGTAAAAATAAAAACTGAAAAGTGGGGGCGTGCAAAAATTATCATCCCCTTAAGTTAATCTTTGTAGCGCCCCCTTTTGCTGCGATTACAGCGCGAGCCCTTTGGGGGTTTGTCCGTCAGTTTTGCACATCCAAGACGAAATTCTTGCCCGATTTTCCCGGGGCCAGCGGGCTCAGGGAGGGGGATGGAGAGCGTTTGTGGAACAGGGAGCTCATTTAGGGATGGAAGCTTTTTGTGAACAGCTGGAGCTCAAAATTTGGGATGGAGGAACTTTTGTGAGCAGGGGGAGCTCGTGAGGTTGGATGAAGAGCGTTTTGTGAGCGCGGGAGCTCAGTAGTTGGAATGGAGAGTGTTTTTTAAAACACGGAGCCAGTGAGGTTGGGGGGGAGAGCGTTTGTGAAAGCGGAGCCAGGAGGTTGGATGGAAGGTTTGTAAACACTGGGCTCAGTGAGGTTGGATAGAGACGTTAGTGAACAGTGGAGCCTGAGGTTGGAGGAGAGGGTTTGTGAGCAGTGGAGCTCATGAGGTTGGGATTGAGACTTTGTGAGCACTGGAGCTCAGTGGGTTGGGTGGGAGCTTTTTGTGAGCACGGAGCCAGGAGGTTGGATGGAGAGCTTTTGTGAACGCGGAGCTCAGTGGGGTTTGGGAGGAGATCGTTTGTGAGCAGCTGGAGCTCAGTGAGGTTTGGATGGGGGGCGTTTTGTGAGCACTGGATCCGGGGAGTTGGGATGGAAGCTTTTTGTGAAAGGGCTGGAGCCTGAGGTTGGATGGAGTGGTTGTGAACAGTGGAGCTCTGAGGGGGTGGGGCGTTTGGCAGTGGAGCCGGGGGGTTGGGAAAGGGGAAGCGTTTTGACAGGGGAGCTCAGTGAGGTTGGATGGAGAGCTTTTGGAACAGCTGGAGCCAGTGGGGTTGGATGGAGAGCTTTTGTGAACAGCTCTAGCTCAGGGGGTTTGGAGGGAGGGGTTTTTTTGGACAGCTAGCTCAGTGGGTTGGATGGAGAGCGTTTGTGAACATGAGCTCAGTGGGGTTTTGGTTTTGGAGACGTTTTGTTAGCACTGGGAGCTCAGTGAGGGTTTGGATGGAGAGCGTTTTGAGCACGGAGCCATTGGGGGTTGGATGGGGCGTTTGTAGCACTGGACCTGAGGTTGGATGGAGACGTTTGTGACAGTGGAGTCCATGAGGTTGGGATGGAGAGAGTTTGGAAGCAGGGGACTCAGTGAGGTTGGTGGAAGCTTTTGGTGAGCAGGGAGCTAGTGGTTGGATGGAAGCGTTTGTGAACAGCTGGAGCTCGGGGTTGGAGGGAAGCGTTTGTGACCGGGGAGCTCATGAGGTTAGGAGAGCGTTGTAAACAGCTCCAGCTCATGAGGTTGGATGGGAGCGTTTTGAACAGTTGGACCAGTGATTGGTGAGAGCTTTTGTGAGCACGGGAGCTCATGGGGGTTGGGAAATGGAGACGTTTGGAGCAGGGGATCAGTGGGGTTTGGGAGGGAATTTTTGGAAAACAGCGGGAGTCAGGAGGGTTGGAAGGGAGGTTTGTGAACAGCCCAGCTCAGTGGGGTTTGGATAGAGAGCGTTTTGAGCAGCTAGCCAGTGAGGTTGGGAGGGAAAAGGGCGTTTGTGACACTGGAACTCAGTGGGGTTGGTGGAAGCGTTTTGAGCACTGGAGCTCAGGGGAGGTTGGATGGAGAGCGTTTTGGAGCAGCTGGAGCTCATTTGGGGTTTTTGGAGGGAGATTTTTGTAACACTGGACTCAGTGGGTTGGATGGAGAGCGTTTGTGAGCGCTGGACTCATGAAGTTGGAGGGAGGGTTTTTGTGAACATGGACCATGAGGTTGGTTGGAACTTTTGTGAACAGCTGGACCAGTGAGGTTGGATGGAAAGCGTTGTGAGCAGTGGAGCCATGAGGTTGGAGAAAGCGTTTGTGACAGTGGACTCGGGAGGGGATGGAGAGCGGTGAACAGCGGGAGCTCAGTGAGGTTGATGAAGCGTTTGTGAGCAGCGGGAGCCAGGGGGGGTTAAAGGGAGAGGTTGCGAACACCCATTTTTTCAGCTCTTTCCACAATTCTCGATTGGATTAGCTCTGGACTTGGACTTGGCCATTCCTAAACCTGGAGAGGGTTATTTTATAAAACCTTCCTTTGTAGATTTTGCTTTTGTTTGGTTATTTTTGTTGGAAGATAAATCTCCGTCCCAGCTCGGGTTTTTTGCAACTCCAAAGGTTTTCTTCCAGAAGGTCCTTATTTGGCTCCACCATCTTCCCATCAATTTTAAACCCATCTTCCCTGTCCCTGCTGAAGAAAACCCAAACCCATGATGCTGTCCACCCCATGGGGGACAGGGGGATGGTGTGTTCCTTGTTCTTCTTTAAATGCCCCGGCCACCATGTTGGGACGGGGGATGGTGTGTTCCTTGGTCTTCATGATGCTGCCCCCACCTGTGTGACGTGGGGGATGGTTTTTCCTTGGGGTCTTCATAGCTGCCCCCACCATGTGGCAGTGGGGAAGGTGGGTTCGGGGGGGAGGGACTGGGTTTGCTTTTACCCCCAAACATATAGTTTTGCATGTGACCAAAAAGTTGATTTTGGTTTCACTAGCAAGCCCCTTCTTCCAATTTTTGGTGTCTCCCAGGCCGGCCCCTTCTTTCCACATGTTTGGTGTCTCCCAGGCGGCTTGTGGAAAACTGTAAACAAGACTTTTTTTTTGGGGTATCTTTGAGAAATGGCTTCTTCTTGCCTCTTCCCTAAAGGCCAATTTGTGCAGTGCTGATTTTTTCCTGTGGACGACTCTCCCCCCTCGCTTAATCTCTGCGTTTACCAGAGTGATCATGGGCCCTTGGCTGCTCTCTGATCATCTTCTCCTTTATTGAGATAAAATTCAAGGGGCGGGCCCGGGTCTTTGGGAATTGCATGGGCTAATACTTTCCTTCCATTTCAATATGACGCTTGCACAGTTCTCTTTGGGATGTTACAGTTTGGAAATCTTTTTGTTCCAAATCCGCTTTAAATTTCCCAACATTCACGGGCCTGCCCGGTGGTTCCTTGGGCTTCCTGATCTCTCTGCCTTTTAACAAACCCAAATATTACAGAGCAGGTGCTTTAACGGGGACTTGATTACCACAGGTGGATTTAATTTACATCATCATCATTTGGACAAATTGGATTTATTCAGAATCCTCCAAAAAATTTGGATGATTCTCCACGAAAAATAAAGGGGCCGAATAAAAATTGCACGCCCCACTTTTTTATTTTTTTTTTTTTTACAAAATTTTTTAAAAAATCCAATAAAAATTTAAATTTCCATCTATCTATCGCATCTCATATCTATCTATCTCTATCTATCTATTATTATCTACTTTATCTATCTATCTAACTTCTCATATCTACATCTATCTACTACCATATCTATCTCAACACCCTATCTATCTATCTTCTATCTATCTATCTTCCCAATCTATATCATATCTATCCATCTATCTATATCTCAATCATCTATCTCTATCACCACCATCCACCCAAATTTTTCCCCTAAAATTTCCCAAAAAAAGAGGAGCACACCATGATTCTAGAAAAAAATCAAGGGGTTTGCCCCAAAAAAATTTTATTTAAAAAAAAGCTTTCTATTAAATAAAAAGAAAACTTCACGAACCCCACAGAAGAAAAAAGGGGCAAAAAGTCTTTCATTCCTCCATATGAAAAAGCGACGTTTCAGCCCCTCCCTTACCCCCCCCATTGATCGAAGTAAACCGTTCCTACAAAAAAACCCTTTTAAAAATGTGCTTTAAAGGAAAACAAAAAAAATTTTCAAAATAATAAAAATAAAAAGGGGAAACTTTAGGACAAAACAGTAACAATGCATTAGGGACAAGAATCTCAAACTAAGCATGGCTAAATAGTTGCAAGTTTAAACCAGTATAGATCGCCAAGATGATTTCATAAAATGGGGTTTTTTCTCATATACAAGTGTAAGTAGTTGGGGAATGTAGAGCCCAAAAATCACAAGTTCAAAAAAATTGTTACCCTTTTGCTCATAGTGTATAAGGGAAAAGATTTTGGTGGTTGGAACCGCCTTTGAGGAGGAATGAGGTTATGCCGTGATCAAAAGGGCGTCTTTTTTTATTTGGCAACGGAGTCTTTATCTGTGAAATTAATCTGTGTTTTCTTTTTTTCCCGTCAGGGTTTTTATTGTTTTGACCAAAGGGAGCACCCCAACCCGACAACCCCCCTGACATCAAAAAGCGTCCGGTGATGGCCACCTCTCGAAGGTCCCCTCGGGGGGGACAGCACCCCGCACTACAAATGCCGATAAGTAGGGCAAACCTCCCGCAATGACGTATCTGAGCCCCCAACCCTGCTAACCCACCACAGGACATAGAATTTGCCGTGCCCCTCACTTTCTTTCTCTCCCCCCACAATATGGGCCCCCACTCTTTTACCGTGGAGCATTTGGGTTCTGGGGGATAGGCTCTGCACCCCTTTTTAGCTTTTTCGACTTCCCCAACAGGAAAACTTCAAGCTGGGGTTCTTTTAACCCAAAAAGACGAAGGGCGACTCCCGAAAACCCCACAGCTACATTCCTTTTCCCATAGAGGGCCGGGCTGGAAGCTTCTCATGGGATCCGCAGGTTCATGATGGCACCCAACATCTCAAAAGGAGCTCCCCAAAAAACCCCGAGCCGGTTTTCACAAAAAGAGGAAAAAAAGCAGAAGAGTCAAATGAGGAAGGTTTAAAAACCCCCCAAACCTTTTCCCCCCATAAGAAATGTTTTTTACATGTCTTGGGTTTCCCCAACTGAAGGGATAGAAGCTGTCATTAAAATATCTTTTTTAAACTATTTTAAACCATCTATCTTTTCTATCTTTATAACTATTTTCCCTACCTAACCAAAATTTTCTAAACTATCCCATTTATCTCATTCTATCTATCCCATAAAAACCCCATCATCATCCCCTCATCTATCAAACTCAAATTCTATCAAACTATCCATCAAACTATCTATCTCAATATATCTATCTCATTCAAACTATCCCATATCTATCTCAAAATTTATCTAACTATCTTTTCTATCTATTTTATCTTCTATCTATCAAACTCATATCTAAACTATCTATCTCATAAACTATCTACAAAACCAAAATCATCAAACTACTATCTCCTATCAACCCCAATCTATCTAAAAACATATCTATCTAACTATCTATATCAAAAATCAAACTATCAAAATATCTAAAAACCCCAAAAAATCTATCTAACTAACTCATAACTAACTCAAACTATCCCATCTATTTATCTATCTATATCATATCAAAAAAACAAACTCTCCAAAATTAACTATCATCTTCTATCTATCTATCTCATATCTTTTCAAACTATAACTATCCATAAACTTATCTATCTATCAACTATCTATCATCTAACTATCCTCTTATCTTATCTATACAAATTTAAACTTTTAATTTAAACTAACTATCATCCCCTAACTTTTAAACATCATCTATCTCAAATCAAACTATCTTAATCACTATCTATTTTATCTTTCCATATGCTATCTATCTAATCTAGCAAATGCAAACCCCGCAAAGGGGGGAGCATGGAATTTCCCGGCCCCCACTTTTGAAAGGATCCCCGAACCCTCTCGGTAGGAAAAGAAATAGTTATCTTTATTGTTTAAAAAAACAAAAATGGGCTTTTACCACGGGTGCATTTAAAACAAAGATAAAAACAGTACAAAGCTTGGACGCTTTTCACCGCGGAAAAACCCGCGCTTTCTTCAGAAGCATACAACTGTTGTACCACGTGTTGCTTAAATAGGCAAAACTTAACGGTCGTAATCCAATTAAATTTTTGAGTTCAGACAGTCTCTGGTGTGATGACTTTGAATTGCGGCAAGACTGGCTGAACTCAAATTAATTGGATTACGACCGTTAAGTTTTGCCTATTTAAGCAACACGCTGGTACAACAGTTGTATGCTTCTGAAGAAGCGCGGGTGTTCCGCGCGAAACGCGTCAAACTTTGTACTGTTTTTATTCTTTGTTTTAAATGCATCCGTGGTAAAAGTCCATTGTGCTTTTAACAATAAAGATAACTATATCTTTACCTACCCGAGAGGGATCGTGATCCTTTCAGAAGTGCGCCGGATCCACGCTCTCCCCTTGCGGCGTTTGCATCTGCTATATTATATCAAGTGCTGGCAGGCACTTGAGCCTCTTTTAGGACCGAGATCCCGGCAGCCGTGATAAGGGCAACGGCAATAACAGCCCTGCAGGCTTTTAAGAGAGTTGTGCCTTTTATTTTCGCACAACCTCAGGAGGTGAGCACGCCCTTATAGTATTAATATTTCTGTTGAATATTATGATTTTACACTATTGTGCGCCCCCTATTTTTCTTCTTTTTCTATTTATCTATCTATTCACAGGTGTAACTAGAATTCATAGGGCCCCACCACCTAATGACAATAAACGAAAACCACAGCATAAGTAGCAATAATTAAAGATATAAGCTTAAATAATACCGCCATATATGAGGGAAGCCAAATATAGTTAGATCAATATATATATTTGGACACTGACACATGACCCCCGCATGCCCAAGCGGTCACACTGCCTCCGCCGTGTGCTATAGATGATGTGGTATGCTTTGGATCATGAGCTGTGCCACACCTTCACCATACTGGTAGAGGTTGATCTTGGTTTCATCTGTCCAAAGAATGTTCTCCCAGAACTGTGCTGACTTTTTTAGATGTTTTTTTTTTAGCAAAGTTCAAGCCAGCCTTGTTATTCTTCAGGCTTATGAGTGGCTGTACCGTTCTATGAACCCTCTGTACTTTCTTTCATGCAGTCTTCTCTTTATGCAGACTTGGATATTGACACCCCTACATCCTGGAGAGTATTCAGAGACATACTGTGTGCTCAAATCCAGCCAAATGCAACCAAACTGATAATAATACAGAAGTACAATGACCCAAAACATAAATCCAAAGCAGCCCAGGAGGTTATTAAAGCAAAAAGTAGAATATTCGTAATTGCCAAATCAGTCACCTAATCTCTATCCACGAGCAGCATTTTTCACTTGTTTACAGACTAAACTTCAGACAGAAAGGTCACAAACAAACAGCAACTAAACCGCTGCAAGTAAAGGCTGGGCCGACATTAGAAAGGAGGAAACCCAGCGACTGGTGATGTCTCAATGACTTCAAGACTCTCAGGCCGTCATTGCCAACTATGGGTTTATAACCAAGTATTAGAAATTTACATTTTATTTACAATTATTTAAGTTGTCCCAATACTTGTGGTCCCTTTAAAAACAGGGCGGCCCATGTTACATGAAACTCCTAAACCCTCCATCCAATTTTAATGTGGACACACTCAAATGAAAGCTGAAAGCCTGGACTTTATGTCCATGTCCGTTATGTAACCACAACTTGAATATCTTTAAATAAACAGGTACAAAAACAAAATTTGTGGCAGTGTCCACATATATTTGGACCTGACTGTAGTAGTGCTATATAGCAGAAAACCAACAACTACTTGTTAGCTACAAAAAGAAACAATGTTCTTGTACCTGAATTGGCCCCTCAACCTCTGGGTCCCATAACAGTTGCTATGGCTGCTATGACTATAATTACACCCATGTATCTATCTATCTATCTATCTATCTATCTATCTATCTATCTATCTATCTATCTATCTAGAAACAAGGAAGGAGACAAAAGAAGAAGGTGCACAATAGTGAAGAATGTAGCGATTTGAAAATACAGAAAACAGATAATAAATCTGCTAACCTGGTTCAGATTATGTGCTCAAAGATCGAGGCACAACACCGCTATTGCAAAAAGAAATAGAATTCCACGGAGGCGATCCAAGTACAACGGCAGCCACGCTTTACCCACCCCCCCCACCTTCACTCGCTGTAGCTACGGTGCAGCGAGTGTGAATAAACATAAAATGTATGTGTCCAGATTGCTTTTAACGTGTTGCTTGAGAAACCTCGCCTCACTAGTTTTTTTAATAAGGTTGAACACTTCCATAAAAAACTGAAGTGTCACAGGGATTCAAACGAACGTGCCCCGCTACTCCCTACAGTTTTGCTTTTACAATTTTTCCTATTCTATCCATCTCATATCTATCTCATATCTATCTATCTATCTATCTATCTATC
This sequence comes from Phyllomedusa bahiana, assembly GCA_025379985.1. Taxonomy (NCBI): domain Eukaryota; kingdom Metazoa; phylum Chordata; class Amphibia; order Anura; family Hylidae; genus Phyllomedusa; species Phyllomedusa bahiana. The sequence continues at coordinate 9,240 of JAODAL010011404.1, forward strand.
TCATATCTTACTATCTATCTATCATCTATCTATCTATCTATTCTCAATATTTAATCTATCTAGTCCTAACTATCTCATATCTATCTTCTATCTATCTATCTATCTAATCTATCTATCTCTTATCTATCTACCATCTATCCTCACATGTATCCTCTATCTATCTCATATTCCCCCCCTTTAAAAAAAAATTCCCCCCCTACTCTTGCTGTATCTATCATCTCATATCATCTATTCTTTGAATGTATCTGTCTATCTCATATCTATCTATCTCTTGCATGTATCTATCTATCTATCTAATTATCTCTCATATCTATCTATCTATCTATCTATCTATCTCTCATATCTATCTATCTATCTATCTATCTATCTATCTACCTAAGAAAAAGAAAAGAGACAGAAAGAGCACACAATAGTGAAGTAAATAATATTAAGTTATATGGGAGATAGAAAAGCCTGTCTAACCTTCATGAGTTTTTAGTTTTTTTTTTTTTGTTTTGTTTTATTTTTTTTTTTGTTTTTTCTTTTTTTTTTTTTTTTTTTTTTTTTTTTTTTTTTTTTTTTTTTTTTTTGTTTTTTTATTATTTTTTTTTTTTTTTTTTTTCTTTTTTTTATTTTTTTTTGTTTTTTTTTTTTTTTTGCTGCGCTTTTTATTTTGTTTTTTTTTTTCTTTGTTTTTTTTTTTTTTTTTTTTTTTTTTTTTTTTTTTTTTTTTTTTTTTTTTTTTTTTTTTTTTTTTTTTTTTTTTTTGTTTTTTTTTTTTTTTTTTTTTTTTTTTTTTTTTTTTTTTTTTTTTTTTGTTTTTTTTTTTTTTTTTTTTTTTTTTTTTTTTTTTTTTTTTTTTTTTTTTTTTGTGTTTTTTTTTTTTTTTTTTTTTTTATTTTTTTTTTTTGTTTTTTTTTTTTTTTTTTTTTTTTTTTTTTTTTTTTTTTTTTGATGTTTTTTTTTTTTTTTTTTTTTGGTTTTTTTTATTTGTTGCTAAATTTATAGGCACAACTCTCATATAGCTTATTGGCAGATTCTCAGTCCCAGGATTCCAGGTAAATGGCAGCCAGCGGTCCCTTTCCCGTTGTTAAGGCAACAGCAGGTTAAATATAATATAATAGAAATAAATATAATATAATAGAAATGCCTCTGATGAAGCGTCAGTGTAGGCGCGGTAACGCTTAGGCTGTACAGTGTCGTAATTTTTTATGTATCAGGTTGGATGAAAATTTCCTCGCTTATTTTAATAAAGCAGAACACTTTGTATAATATATTTCGAAGTGCTTTTTAGCCATTGGTTATGTGCGCCGCAAACCCCTGAATTTTCTTTGAATGTTTTTTTTTATCTATCTATCTATCTATCTCATATCTATCTATCTATCTATATCTATCTTCCCTATCTATCCCATATCTACTAATTCTATCGTATCTAATCTCATATCTATCTATCCCATATACTATCTATCTATTCTATCCCATATCTATCTATCTATCTATCTATCAATCCATATCTATCTATCCCATATCATCTATCTACTATCGTATCTATCTATCTATCCCATATCTATCTATCTCATATCTATCTATCCCATATCTATCTATCTATCTATCTCATATCTAATCAACTATCTATCTATCCCAGATCTAGTCTAGTCTCATATCGTAATCCTATCAATCTACTATCTATCTATCTCATATCTTATAATCTCATATCTATCTTTCCCATATCTATCTATCTCATATCTATCTATCCTACTATCTCCTATTCGATCTATCTATCCCATATCATCTATCTCCATATCTATCTATCTCTATCTATCTACTCAATCTATCTATATCTATCTATCTATCTATCTATCTCATATCTATCTTATCTCATATTTCTATCTATATCTATCTATCCTATCCTATCTATTCTCCTTATCTATCTATCATTCTATCTATCTATCTAATCTATCAATCTATCTTTCTATATCTGTCTATCTATCTATCTATCTTCTAACATCTATCTATCTATCTATCTATCTCATATCTATCTATCTATCTATCTATCTCATATCTATCATATCTATCTCATATCTATCTATCTCTGTATCTGTTTCCTTCTCTCAGTCTGTGTGGCTGCATTGTATCAGGCCTGTACACATGGTCCGGACAGAGAAAAGCGCAGCTTGCGGGAGCTTAACCACTGAGCCCTGGTTAATGAGGGCTTTGTTAATGTGCTGAATGAGTGCAGTGTCACTGGGGAGAGGGCAGAAAGCAGAGGGGTCTCTATCGATATATTGGGAGGGGAAGGGGATGAAAAGTCACCAGTTGGCCAGATGCTGCACAAAGGCTCCCAGGAGAGCGGGGACAAAGGACACAGAGATTAGGAGCTGCCATGAAAAGAGAGGAAGGACAGGGGAAAGTGAGAGGGGGAGAAGGAGAAAAACAAACACTGGGGGAGGGGTGCTGCCCAGGCCTCACATTCATCCTGGACTCCCCTCCTATATACAGCTACTGCACTCCCCCTCCTCCTATATACAGCTACTACACTCCCCCTCCTCCTATATACAACTATTGCACTCCCCCCTCCTCCTATATACAGCTACTGCACTCCCCCTCCTCCTATATACAGCTACTGCACTCCCCCTCCTATATACAGCTACTGCACTCCCCCTCCTCCTATATACAGCTACTACACTCCCCCTCCTCCTATATACAGCTACTACACTCCCCCCTCCTCCTATATACAGCTACTGCACTCACCTCCTCCTATATACATCACTTGCACCTTCTCCCCTCCTCCAATATACAGCCAACTTGCATCCGCCCCTCCTCCTATATACAGCTACTGCACTCCCCCTCCTCCTATATACAGCTATTGCACTAACCTCCTCCTATATACAGCTACTGCACTCCCCCTCCTCCTATATACACCTACTGCACTCCCCCTCCTCCTATATACACCTACTGCACTCCCCCTCCTCCTATATACACCTACTGCACTCCCCCTCCTCCTATATACAGCTATTGCACTAACCTCCTCCTATATACACCTACTGCACTCCCCTCCTCCTATATACAGCTACTGCACTCCCCCTCCCTTTCTCATGGAGATGTAATGTACAGAGAATGACTGCCTGCAGGAAGCAGGATGCAATGACTGTGATAAATACACACACCTGCACAGCCACCTGCGCCACCACTGCCTCCACCAATACCTCCACCACTGCCTGCACTCCCCCTGCACCATTGCCTGCACAGCCACCTGCACCACCACTACCTGCACCACCACCTGAACCACTGCCTGCACAGCCACCTGCACCACCACTACCTGCACCACCACCTGAACCACTGCCTGCACAGCCACCTGCACCACCACTGCCTGCACCAACACCTGCACCACTGCCTGCACCACCACCTGCACTGCCACTTGTACCACTGCCTGCATCAGCACAACTGCATGTACCACTGCCTGCAGAGTTGCCTGCACCACCAACTTCTCCACTGCCTGCTCTGCCACTTGCACTACTGCTGCCTGCACCGCCACTGCTTGCACCGAAATTGCGCGTACCACCGCTATCACATAATCTCCAAAAAATTGGGAATCTCGCAACAGAGAGTGACTTTTGATCACTATATTTTACATTTTGTCCATAGCAAACTTAAAAAAACTCTATCAGTTCTCTATCTGTAATACACTAAAACGTAACTTTTATTATGTATAAACTCTTAACCTCTATACACACTATTTAAAAAACCTTATTGCTAACCTCACCATTAACTCTTTCTACTCTGAAGAATGGAATAGCTCCTTTTCTTTATCAAGTCGTGGTGGAGCACCACCCATTTAACAGGAAAGCCTTATATTATACAGCAATTTACTACCTACAGTAAGGGATCCAAGTCCTCGCTACTTGGGCAGTCGCCCTAACCTAATGGACACAAAACAAATAAAAGCCCCCCTTTGTGGACACGCCTCTGCAGCGGTGCACGTCTAGGTCAGAGTAGAGAGATCACAATTTTAAAACGTCAATGCCTGAACATCTCCCAACATGTTTGTCACCATCACCACTAGTCTGGATTCATCAGGGATAGAGGTCTGTCACCAGCTGCATACGTTGTCACATGGGGGCCTTATATGTTTTTGTGTCCCATGAGAATCGGATGACTACCCATAAGGAGGCTTGGGATCCCTTAAAGGAGGAATAAATTGCTGTATATATAGTATCTCTGCTAATAGTGGTGGCTCCACCAGACTTGAAAATAGAAAAGGAGTTATACCTTCTTTCAGAAGTAGAAAGGGATAAATGATGAGGTTAGAAATCAGTTTTAAAATAGTGTGTATAGAGGTAAAGTGTTGTACATAATAAAAGTTACGTTTTAGTGCTTTATAGATTGAGAACTGATAGAGTTTAAGTTTGCCTATGGCAAAATAGTAAATATAGTGATACCACCGCTACCTACACCACCACTGCCTGCACCATTGCCTGCATTGTTGCCGACACCAATGCCTGAACCACCACTGATAGAGGGGCTCATGTGCCAGGATAGCACTGGAGGTCACTGCGGTATTGTGCACAACATGTATGTGAATGCTTCTAAATACATTTTCTACATTGTGATTTATCTTGCTCTTTCTCATACCCGTCTATCTATCTCACATATATCTATCCATCTATGTATCCAGACACATCGTGCAATAGTTGGCTTAACACATTATACCAGTGTCGGTCAAACTCACTGATTTCAGTGAGGCTATTAATGTAATGTACAGCATACCTCCCAAGTGTCCCTATTTTGCAGGGACAGTCCCTATTTGTAACCCAGGTCCCTCTTAGCTCCATATATGTCCCTCTTTTTCATTTGGGAAATAGATTTGCATCAATAAACTGACCATCTTGCTTTAGAAAGTATGTGATTGCTTCCTCGCTGTATATAACATAACAATTTACTTAATATTTCATCATTGGATACAATGTAATCCTGACAATGTGTCCCTTTTTGGCCTGTATGTGTTTGGGCGCGGTTAGAGGTGGGACCTGATGTGTCCCTCTTCGCAGTCTCTAAGGGTCTGTTCACACGGCGTAATTGTGGCACTCCTTACTAGCAGGCATGTGTTCTGAATGGGGCAATAAGAGACTGCGAGACTCTTCTGGAAACCACTTATCTTCTCTTAGAACAAAAGGCTCAGAAATGCTGAAATGCACCTGCTTCTCCTCACCAACATCTGCGGTCAGACAAGAGTTGGGGGCCTCAAGCCCATTAAATGATCACATTGCAATTTTTTAGTAGTTAAGATCTTGCAAAAACATTCACTTGCAATATTGTCTTAATAGTGTCCTCCCTATTCCTAGATATCCCCTCTTGTATGGGGCTGCAATCAGCTCCTCATGTCGCGTATAGCTACAGACCTGTTCAGTCTCTCCTGATAGGCTGCCAGCACTGGTTGCTATAGCTACAGACCTGGTGTCCTCAGCAGCTCGTCACTGCAGGACTGTAGTAACCAGTACACGCCCCTGAATTAAAAAATTAAACTGAGAAAACAGGACTGATGTAGTGAGACAACCACTTTGGTCAATTTACTATATCAATCAACATATAGTAGAGGTAGATAGATAGATAGATAGATAGATAGATAGATAGATAGATAGATAGATAGATAGATAGATAGATCGATAGATAGATAGATAATAGATATGAGATAGATAGATATGATATAGATAGATAGATAGATATATAGATAGCATAGGATAGATAGATAGATAGATAGATAGATATGATATAGACGGAAGATAGAGTAGAAGATATGATAAGATTAGATGGATAGAAGATAGATAGATATGAGATAGATAGATAATAGATAATAATTATGGAGATAGATAGATAGAAATATAGATAGATAGATAGATAGATATGAGATACATAGATAGAGTTAGATATATAGATATGAGATAGAATAGATATGAATAGATATGAGATAGATATAATAGATAGATAGATAGATATGATAGATAATATGAGATAGATAGATATGAGGATTGATAGATAGATAGATAGATATATAGATATGAGAATAGATAGATAGATAGATAGATAGAATAGATAGATAGATAGAATATGGATTAGATTAATAGGAGATAATATGTGTTAGATAGATATGAGATAGATAGATATTAGAAAAGATAGATAAAAGATAGATAGATAAGAGATAGATAGATAGAGCGATAGATATCGATAGAGATAGATAGATAGATAGATAGATAGATAGAAATAGAAAGATAGATAAGAGAATAGAATAATAGATAGAATAGATATGGGATAGATAGATATGGAGATAGATCAATAGATATGAGAAATATAGATTTTTTTTTAGATAATAGATATGAGATAGATAGAATAGAATAGATAATTAGATAGAGTAGATAGATAGATAGATAATAGATAGAAACATATGGGATAAGATAGATAGATAGATAGATAGATATGAGATAGATTGATTATGGAGAAAGATAGATAGAGTAGATTATAATAGATAGATAGATAGATAGATATGAGATAGATAGATAGATATGAGATAGTTAGGATAGAAGGAGATAGATAGATAGATATGAGATATATAGATATGAGATCGATAGATAATAGATATATAGATAGATATGGGATAGATAGATATGAGATAGATAGATAGATATGAGATCGATAGATAGATAGATAGATAGATTGATATGAGAATAGAATAGATAGATAGATAGAAAGATAGATATAAAATATGGATAGATAGATAGATAGGGTATGATAGATATGAGATAGATAGATAGATAGATAGATATTAGATAATAGATAGATAAGACTAGATAGATATATAGATATGAGATAGATAGATAGATAGATATGAGATAGATAGATAGAAGATAGATAGATAGATATGAATAGATAGATAATATGAAGATAGATAAATAATAGATAGATAGATATGAGATAGATATGAGATAACAGATAGATATATAGAGATAGATAGATAGAAAATAGATAGATAGATGATATGAGATAGATATGAGATAGATATATAGATAATAATAATAGATAGATAGATATTGAGATAGATAATAGATAGATAGATAGGAGATAGAAATAGATAGATAGATAGATATTAATAGATAACTAAATGAGATAGATAGATATATAGATAATAGAAGAGATATTATATAGATAGATAGATAGATAGATAGATAGATATGAGATAAAATAGATAGATAGATTATAGAGAGATAGATAGATAGATATTAATAAGATAGATAGATAGATAGATATGAGATAGATTGATATAATAGATTGAAGTATGAGATAGATAGATAGGAAGATAGATAGATAGATAGATCTCTATCCGCTCCTCACACAGAACCTTCTCCAAACTTCTCCCGTGCTTCATCCAACACTCTGGAACTCCACTGCCCAAAAACCTCAGACTCACCCCCACTCTCACCGCCTTCAAAGGCAACCTGAAAACCCCATCTCTTCAGATTGCCTATAACCAACAATAACCCTGCTGTCAATACACTTCCATAACCATGTCTGCCTCCCTCACCTTCTTCTCTTTCCCACCTTCCTCCAAGACTGTAACCCTCACGGGCAGGACCCTCTCTCCGTTCTGTACCAGTTGTCAGTTAGTAATATGTCACCTTTGTACTTGTTTTACCTATGTTGATGTATGAAACCTGAATGTACAGCGCTCTGGAACCAAGGCGCTCAAAAATTAACATAATAAAATAATAATAATAATAGATAGATAGATAATAATAAAAGATAGATAGTAAATGAGATAAATAGGATAGATAGATAAGATAGATAGGAGATAGATAGATAGATAGATAGATATGAGATAGATAGATGGATAATTAGATAGATTTGCGCTGAATAGATGGATAGATATCAGATCGATGGATAGATAGAGAAGCCAGTGTGTACTGTGTGTGCACAATAGGAGTGGAATGTTTTGAGGTTTGGGGTCGATGTCAGGAGAGGTCATACCCCCCATGCAGTGCTAATTGCTGCTGACACTAATAGCAGGGAGGAGGGGGCTGGGGGGGGGGTATAAACAGGGTGTTAGGTGATTCTGTGAATACAACCTCCAGCTAGGCGGAAAATGAGCAATTCCCGCTGAACTCAGTGTTTTTTGGCTGAAGACCTCATTACTCTTCTGTCCTCCATACAATGGACCGGCCTCACACAGAGACCCTCGCCCCATTGTCCAGGGACAGTGTCTCCAGAGTTTATCTCTCACACTCTCTATTGTGCTTCCTGGACACTATGGAAATAGAGGAGTCTTTCTCATGCGGTATAAGAGAGTGCCCCCTCTCCTATTCTCACTGTGTCTGCATTGTCCCCCCGGCCCTGGGCACAATGGGCACACATGACCTGACGTGGCCGGGCCCGTACGTCTTTCACTGCGGCCCCTTCCCACCAAGTGTTCAGGAATGTTCCTGTTTTCAGGGACAATTAGTATTTTTTGTTGGTGCATTTTCTGCCTTTTCTCCACGGTCCTTGTCCTCGGCCTACGTCCATGCAGTGAGGACTGAGTCGGCATGTAGGGTGCCAAGAGCGAGATCCAGCACCGGCACGAGAGGCAGCGGGCACCCCCAGGCAGGGCCGCCATCAGAAATTTCAGGGTCCCATACAGCTGAAGCATCTGGGCCCCCCTTTCCCATAAACCCCACTTTCTGCGGGCCCCCTTCATTCACCGGGCCCCGTACGGCAGTACCCCCAGTACTACCTTTACGGCGGCCCTGCCCCCAGGCCCTCATCATTGCTCCAGATAGACACATGTAGCAAAGCTAAACCTGACAGACATGGGATGACGGCACAGAAGGTTGCTTCAACTCCTTCCTTCATATTCAATGGCTTTTGTCGGGATCTTAGAACAGATAACACGAAACGCTTTTCTACCTCTGTATATATAAAAAATATTAAGGGTCCAAGGGGCCTTCCCACCAAGAACATTGATGGAATATCACTAGAATATGCCCTCAATGTCGAAGGGTATGGGGGGGCCCCGGGCCCAAACCTCTGGGATCTGCAACCAAACTTGGGAAATGAACCCACGGACTCTCCCATTAAAATCAATGAGAGTTTAGCGTTCTCGAGGTAGGTGTGGTTCCCAGAGTTGGGACATAGGGGTAGCTACCAGTGTACACAGGCTCTGCAGACTGTATATTACCTCCATATAGTGGTAGATATCAGTGTACACATGTTCTGCAGACTGTATATTACCTCCATACAGTGATCATATAGGGGTAGACACCAGTGTACACAGGCTCTTCAGACTGTATATTACCACCATAGAGTGCCCATATAGTGGTAGATATCAGTGTACACAGGCTCTGAAGACTGTATATTACCACCATACAGTGACCATATAGTGGTAGATATCAGTGTAAACAGGCTCTGCAGACTGTATATTACCTCCATACAGTAACCATGTAATGGTAGACACCAGTGTACACAGGCTCTGCAGACTGTATATTACTTCCATACAGGGACCATATAGTGGTAGACACCAGTGTACACAGGCTCTGCAGACTGTATATTACCTCTATACAGTGACTATGTAATGGTAGACACCAGAGTACACAGCCTCTACAGACTGTATATTACCTCCATTCAATGGGCATATAATGGTAGACACCAGTGTACAGAGGCTCTGCAAACTGTATATTACCTCTATATAGTGATTATATAGTGTTAGATAACAGTGTACACAGGCTCTGCAGACTGTATATTACCCCCATACAGTGACCATATAGTGGTATATACCAGTGTACACAGGCTCTGCAGACTGTATATTACCGCCATACAGTGACCATATAGTGGTAGACACCAGTGTACACAGGCTCTGTAGACATATTCCAAATATGATCCAAAATGGAAAAAACGCACTTTATTGGGGTAGATAAAAACAAATTAAAAATGCATAGCTACAAAATGTACGCGTTTCGAGCCACTGTCCGGGCTCTTAATCGAATAAGAGCCCGGACAGTGGCTCGAAACGCGTTAAATTTTGTAGCTATGCGTTTAATTTGTTTTTATCTACCCCAATAAAGTGCGTTTTTTTCCATTTTGGATCATATTTGGATTATATCTGAAGCACGAGTGCCGGAAAAAACCTTGTTTCATCACACTAATTGCATTTGGGCGTCTACAGCCGGATGTCCGTTTCCGCAGCACCGTGCGTGGAAGGATTGCTGGTTGAACCTCATGCTACAGGAGATCCCTGGTGAGCGTTTATCCATTTTTCTTTTTGTTCTGCAGACTATATATTTCCTCCATACAGTGACCATATAGTGGTAGACATCAGTGTACACAGGCTCTGCAGACTGTATATTACCTCCATACAGTGACCATATAGTGGTAGGTACCAGTGTACACAGGCTCTGCAGACTGTTTATTGCCATCATACAGTGACCATATAGTGGTAGATATCAGTGTACACAGCCTCTGCAGACTGTTTATTGCCATCATACAGTGACTTACTATTTCTTTTACGTGTTGTTGGAAAGAAAACGAGATAGAAGGAGCAAGAAGCGCAAACCTAGTTTAGCAAGTTCCACTGAGTAGTAACAGGTGTAGTGGCCGATCACCTGGCAGGGTTGTGTCTCCAGTGACACAATACATCATAATGCGTGTATATATATCCCCTTCGGTTTAAGATGTCCGTTTATATTCTCAATGGAGTCAATCCAGGTAAAAGAAAAGTATCTGCAGCCGATTAAGCTACGCTATCCATGGTCGGGCTTTAGCACAAAAAGCACCGACGAGAAAATGAAAATCTAAAGTTATACTGTATGTATGTATCCTCTCTTGCGAAAGGACCACAATATGCAGTAGTGGGTAGCTGGTGTTCAATATTGAAAATCAAATATAGGAACTTAATAGCTCTATATGATAAATGATCAAAAGATCAATGTATTTGGGATAACTTAAAATGCTAAAATGACATTGGCATCATAAAAAAAAAATAATAATTTTTAAAAAAAAAAAATTTCCCCGACCCCCCCTTTTTAAAGGTTGACCCCGACGTAGTCCATCGAATCAAAAGTTGCCCAAAATAGGAACCGTAAATAAACAAAATATTTGTGAAAAATTGAATGGGGCAAAATCAAAACGAAATGTTTTTGGTATGTCTTTTTTAAAACCTTGGCTGATGTTTGGAGCTAATCAATGTGGTGAGCAAACCCCTTTAAAATATTCTTCTTTTGATTTTTATTATGCATTCTCTTATTTTTATTGTGTTTATCTATTCCTTGAGATAAAAAAGAGTCTCTATCATTACCCCTGTTGTGTCCTCTGTGTCATAAACTTCTTCAAAAAGAAGAGTTTCTAACATCTCCAACATGAATGGAACTTGGCTTTTGTCGCAGGTAAACCCCAGCTCTGATCTAATAAGAACCCTTTTAAAAGGGCCCCCCAGGTCTTCAATTAGCCTTCAAGGGTAGGTGCACACGTTGGACTCTTCCTATGGGAACCATCCGACGTGTCATCCTCGGCAGATATCTGAGGGGGATCCCTTTGGTTTTTCTGTGGGTTTTACTTTATTTGATTTGGATGCGGTTCCCCCAAAAATTTTCAGTGGAGTTAACCCGTGTCACTCCTGCTTGAGCGGGATCCGAGGAAGATCTGTTCTATTCAGTTACCTCATAGATGCCATGTGACCCTGCTGGTGACTGTCAGGGGGTCACATAACTGACACCATATTTACCCCACAGTTAACTTATAAAGTGCAAAATGGGGACCCCCATGCCCCTAGTTGGCCCCTGTCCAGGGAGTCACAGACTGACGCCATTTTTACCCACAGTTCCCCATAGATGTCTTGTGACCTTGTAACTGACTCCCGGAGGTCACTGACTAACGCCAGTTTCCCCAAACGGTTCCCCCTTTGATGTCATGTGCCCCTGCTCTGACGCCAGGAGGTCAATGACTGACCCCTTTTACCCCCATCAGTTCCCCATGTGTCAGTGACCTTGTAATGATGCGGGGAGTCACATTCGACCCCTGTTTCCCCCTACATTACCCCTAGATGTAGTGACCTGCTAGCGACGTCGGAGGTCCCACTGACCCATTTTAAAACACACAGTCCCATAGATGTCATGTGCCCCATTGTTGATCCCCGGAGGTACATACTGGGGCCCCTGTTTACCCATACAGTTCCCCAAAGCGGGGCCCTCTTGCCGGGAGTACTGCTGCCCCATTTTTACCCCTTTTTAAAGATGTCATGTGACCCTCTGCTGACTGCCGGAGGTCCTATGAGCCTGTTTCCCCCATGTTTTTCCCCATTGCTTTTCCCCTGCTGTGATGCAGGAGTCAAAAGTGACCCATTTTCCCCCCCTTTACCCATAATGTATGTGACCCTGCTTTGCTGACGGGAGGGTCACTGACTGACCCCCTTTTTACCCCCTACAGTTACCCTATAGATGTCATGTGACCTGCTGTGACTCCCAGGGGGGCACCAAGACCCCGTATTTACCCCCCCAAGTTACCTTAATGTAAGTGACCTGTAGCTGCCCGTCGGTATACATGACTGACGCCATGTTTACTCCATACAGTTCCCCCCCTAGTTTCTGGACCGGCGCCCGTAGGGGTCAAAATATGATCCCATGTTTTTATACATTATACTGGGCCATTGCTAGGGGACAGGAATTTTTGTTCCTAGATAGAGACCTACTGCATTGGCATAAAAGGAGGAGCAGAATTTGTAATACATATATGTTAGAAAATTGTATGAGTTCCTTTTATATAAAAAAAAAAGCAACATAAAGTAGACAACCCCTTTAAATGAAATGTGTATGGTCAGCTTTTTCAGAGAGAGGACTAATTATTAAAGGGGTGTCCCCACCATAGTCTATCCATATGATATTAAAATCTAATTCGAGAAGGTCCCACCACTGGGACCCGCACCTTTCTCTGGCACAGACCCCCGAAAATTACAGTTCAGAAAGGGGAGCCGGTCACTATGAGTTCTGAGTACAGGTGAGAGGTGTGTCCTGTGCTCGGAACTCCCCTGAAGTTTTAAAACTAGCCCCATTGAATGCCCCAAAAGTCTTAAGGTTTGAAAAACCTGTAAGTACCATCTGGTGAAGCATATATAGGATGTTTCTCTTTGGTTGAGTCTTCAGGTATAATTTATGGAAGTCTTGTTTAGTTCTTTTGATTAAGAATGTTTTTATAACCAATTGTATAAAATTGCTATTTCAAGAGGAACCATGAGGAACCTTCAACAGTTAGTTTGATGGTACTGAGCCAATGGTCTTAAAAAGTTGACACTTAGTAAAGGAGAAATGAAAGACCCAACATTTCAACAGAAAATTTGAAGGGGGCAAAAATAGGGCTTTAGTTTATGGACTTTATGCCAATTTTGAAATTTTTTTCCTGTTTTGGCCCAAATTATTAATGTTCTCTGTAATTTTTTGCAGTGAGCTGGATGGCACACCAGAATCCTCCAACAACTTCGCCCATATGGGGGTAAAAATAATTTGAAGTAATTTTTTCAATTTGCCTGACCTTGCAATCATATTTTTTTCTAAGCGGCTATCCAATTTTCCCCGTAGTCCCCACAGAAGGACAAAGATATCCGCAGGATTCCCCATCATGACCCGAGACGGGCAGAAGCTGGACAGGCAAAAAGGGAAAAACCAAAATCCATTGGGGGCTAGAAGGCGTTACATTACAGATTGAGTTCTGTTGTATGGTCTAGATTCTGATCCTTAAGGTCCAAAAGCTGAAAAGTTGGGTGCGGTTTATGCGGGGTTTCCTATAAACCCAGTTAAGTCCTTTGGGGTTACAAAGGCAGGAAAACTCCAGCCCTTTTTTTTTTTGTGTTATTGGGTCAGCAGGTGTCTCCGTGTTATGTCTGTCTTGTTGTCTGTGTTTGCTTGGATGTGGTTGCATGGCAGCTTCCTAGGATCTTTGCATGCCAGCTCATGGTTTCACGCCCTTTGCTCTTAGCATAGTTATAAAGCCAGCTCAAAATGGCGACCTGATGGCAGAATATAGGGGTACAAATCTTGTCTTAGTTCTGTTGTGTAGGATTGTTCCGTTGTGTCTATTGTCCATTAATTGTTTCCAGGTAAAGTATCTTGTTTCTTGTCTAAGTCTTGTTTGATATAGTTTTGGACTTTGTAGGTTTTAAGAAATACAGATTTTGGGCGACATGTCGAAAAAGAGGGCCCCACTAGTTTTAAAGGGGTTTTTAAAGAGTGTTTAGCGCGCCTGATTGAAAAAAACCTGTCAAAAAAATTGTATTATTTGATCACCGAATCTAACACATAAACAAAAGTGGCACATGCAATCATTTTAGCATATCTGATGTGCCTACTTTAGGTGCATTCAAATGTGTCGTGCCTGGCATGTAATGCACCTAGTTTTGGCGTACTATAGCTCATTTATATAGAGAGTAGGGTGTTAATAGTATTTTGCAGCAAAACACACCAAAAAATGGCGCAGCCCTAATGAGACATGTCTCCCTTAGTGTTTGTCTAGTTTCTGTTGGGCACTGCCCAGTTATCACTGGGTCCTAAAGCCAATTTCTGTATTAGGGTCATTTGTAGCTCAGGGACATATTTGATGAAAATGTGCTAATGTTACCATCTGAGATAGACGTTCCGGTGTTAGGGGTAGTCACAGGTCGAGCTTAGGGATCGTTAGCTAGGGATAGTTATCATTATTACTCTCCCATTTCTGGTGTGTATCCAAATTGAATCTCCCCCAAACTATACACCTGTCTTCATGCGGCCATTATCTTCACCAAGCGATGATTCTTTTGATTCAATTCAAATCGCTATTTCACGTAACTACGTGGTGTACTTCTTATGTTGCTTATTGTTGGTGGGAACCCATCAGCATCATGACAGTTGGGTGGTGTGTGCAATCATGAGAAAAATTCAGCCCTCAGGATAATTTCATCTGGTGGGCCCAAGATATTCCATTCAAACTCATGCAAAGGTCAGTTCACACAGTTGAGGTATCAATTTCCTGCTAGATTAGTAACTGACTACCACCTGATCATGTGAAGTCTCAAAAAACCTAGCATAGAGATAAGGTATCTGTCAGTTGACTGATTATTTGGCCAAGAACTTGCCGACTCCACTATACGCTGATGTTTGGCCCAGTCGAGTAGGCATGTTACCTCCATGAGTGCTTCCTTTCTTATAGGGATATCTAGGCTGTCGCAAAACCCAACCTATCCAATCCTTATGACTCATGAAGGAAGACCTATAGCAGTACGGTTGTCCCATGACACCTTTGATTGTTGTCAGATCCTGGTGGGCCTAATATATTTGGCCAGTTTCATTACTTGAATCACTGTTCCTCATGTACAGCATTCATTCTGTATAATCCTCACAATCAACCTCCTTTTATCCCCAGGTGTTTCAGCAGATTAGGTGGAACAGAGAAGAGCGCTTGGGAGGTAAGATGCCTCATCGTACCACCCTCTTTGCACACATCCATTTGCACACATCCATGTCCTAACGTTTCTATGACTTAGGCCATATCTACTTTTGGTGGGTGTCCTGTCCCCGTGCCAAAAGCAGATGTTGGTGGGAAAAAGCATTGGGCATGCTGCATCCTAAGGGTATGTTCATGCAACGTATTTGCGGGACGTACTTCAAAGTAGGCCGTGATGCAAGGAGGCTGGCAGCCCGCCGGCCCCATTGACATGCATTACTCGCAGCGCGTGTTCGCCGCAAGTAATTGACATGTCACTTATCTCTCCGCGCGTACAATACAATCGTATTGTACGCACGTGGGGACGAGGTGTAATCCATAGTTCTCTATGAGATCTATGGATTACCATAATTGCGGGGCGCATTTTGCTGTGTATTAAGCGCAATACGCGGCAAAATACGCCTGCAATTACACCTCAAAATAAGCTGTGTGAACATACCCTTAAGCTGCAATGCGGCCGAAGTACGTCCTGCAAATACGGTAAAGTCATAACAGTCAATGAGTGCTACGATAACCTGGCGTATTCCCCATTGCGTACTCTGTGCCCATAAAAAGAAGTGACTTGTCACTTCTATATGGCAAGTACGCGCCGGGGAAAACTAAAGTTAATAGGAGGCCGGGCCGTAGTTGTAGGCCGGGCCAGCGCATACTTTCAGAATAGGTTGTATTGCGGCACGGACAGGTACATGCCGCAATATGCCGTGTGAATATATCCTAACTTTCCAGGGGAGATAAACCCTTGCCAGAGAAGGCTGGAAGTAGCCCATTCCCCTTGGAAAACACAAGCATGTTCGTCTGGCCCGAGAAAGCATGGATAACGAAAAAGATTGCCTAAAAACAGAGGGGCGACCTATATTCCAAGCACCACCCAAAATACAAAACACAACACCGGATATATAAATAGGACCTCCAATAAAACACATTCCAAATTATAAATCACAAAAATATATAAAAAGATACAAATATATTAATAATCTGACATGATAGGATTAAAAATAATGTGAAAAAATGGAAGAGGCTATTAATACTAAACTACAACAACAAGGAGCAAACAATAAATGGTGTATTTTACATAAAATACAATAGATAAATGAAGTAAGTAAAAAACAACAGAGGAGATGGGGTATAATTCATCCAAGTAAAAATACATATACAGAAATAGAAAGGGCGACATCTATGTAACTTGGTGCCTACACACTGCTTCTAAATAGATATAGGGGAGTGTAGAATACAATAGTGTGAATGAAAGGGTTAGGCGCCAAACTGTGTATGGCAATTTTGTGCCTTTGGTGCATTTAAAAGTGTTGCGTCTGGTGCAGGTATATAGACGACGTGTAGATCATTGCAGAAAATACTCCTAGCCTTTTATGCTTGATGATTGTAGAGTTGATTTATGAAGTTCTTACCCTTATTTGATCTTTTGTACACAGCAAGGGCTGGGAGGTGCAAGAGAGCTCGGCTGACTATTGAGGAGGTGAGTGGACAATTGACTTTGCACATATATTGACTTTTTAATGACTATCAGTTATCCTATGATTAGAGTCATTGACATTTTTCCTAAAACGTATCTCGGTGCATTGATTTGTTACATATGATGCTGATGGGGGTTATACAAGAGTAAGTACATGAGTCCCAGAAGTAATCAGCATGTGGCTGACTCGTCGCTTGATGAGGGAAACATAGACAGCGAAGGGGTTAAGCGACATAATGAGTAATATATCAATGTGTTTTTTCTCTAGGGGCCATGGTGCTCCAATATGTTGCACAGATTTTGATCTTGCTAAGCATTTTTGCTTTTGGATCTCCACTAATTACACATTGTCAGGCTATCCTCAAAATGGCTATACATGAAGATGCCTGTAAAACCGTCTTAAGGATGAAGCTACAAGGATTTCAGTGTCACCTAATAGGATGATCGAAAACCTGGTGGGTCATCACACTGAAGATGAAAGATCTGGTCTACCAATTGAGCAATTAGATCCATGAGATCAGAGACAGGTTTCTGAACAATAGAGCCAATGCCAACATCAGGGTGGTCTCACAGATTATCAACTGAGTTCAAGTCTGGGGAAATAGGGGCCAGGGTAGTACCTGGAAGTCTTAGTCCTGCTCTTCCAACCAATGTTGGACATTTCTAGTCGTGTCACGTCACATTGTCTTGCTGGAAGATCCCATCCGTTGCAAGGAGGACAATCAGCATGTATGGGGGCAAGTGATCTGCAAGGATGGATTCATACCCAGATTAGGTGAAAGCGCCTTTCACATAGCGGAGTGGCCCAGAGCATGACAAGAAGGAGTTACCCAGAACATAGCACTGCCACCACCAGCTTGTGTTCTTCCAGTAATAGTTGAAGGGTGTTTGCTCTCTGATGTTCCTTTCTGACACGCCAACGTCCATCTGTTTGATGAAACAGAAAACCTGACTAATTGGAGAAGACAATTCTTGCTAATCAACCGAGGTCCAGTTCTGATATTCCTGTGTAAAATTGAGCCTATTCTGGTGATTTGGCTTGGTTAGCAGAGGTGCAGTGAGATCTGTCTGCCCCGGGTTCCCATACACAGTAGGGTTAGCAGAGGTGCAGTGACATCTGTCTGCTCCAGGGCCCCATACATAGTAGGGTTAGCAGAGGTGCAGTGACATCTGTCTGCCCGGTTCCCATTACACAGTAGGGTTAGCAGAGGTGCAGTGACATCTGTCTGCTCCGGGGCCCCCTACACAGTTTGGGTTAGCAGAGGTGCAGTGACATCTGTCTGCTCCGGGGCCCATACAGAGGGTTGCAGAGGGCAGTGACATCTGTCTGCCCGGGGTCCATACAAGTAGGGTTAGCAGAGGTGCAGTGACATCTGTCTGCCCGGGTTCCCATACACAAGTAGGGTTAGCAGAGGTGCAGTGACATCGTTCTGCTCCGGGGCCCCATACATAGTAGGGTTAGTAGAGTTGAAGTGACATCCGTCTGCTCCGGGGCCCCATACACAGTAGGGTTAGCAGAGGTGCAGTGACATCTGTCTGCTCCGGGTTCCCATACACAGTAGGGTTAGCAGAGGTGCAGTGACATCTGTCTGCTCCGGGGCCCCATACACAGTAGGGTTAGCAGAGTTGAGTGACATCTGTCTGCTCCGGGCCCCATACACAGTAGGGGTTTGCAGAGTTGCGTGACATCCTCTGCTCCAGGGCCCCATACACAGTAGGGTTAGCAGAGGTGCAGGACATCCGTCTGCTCCATGGCCTCAGACACAGTAGGGTTAGCAGAGGTGCTGTGACATCCGTCTGCTCCGGGGCCACATACACAGTAGGGTTAGGAGAGGCGCAGTGACATCTGTCTGCTCCGGGGCTCCATACACAGTAGGGTTAGCAGAGGTGCGGTTACATCCGTCTGCTCTGGGCCCCATACACAGTAGTGTTAGCAGAGGTGCAGTGACATCCGTCTGCTCCGGCCCCATACACAGTAGGGTTAGCAGAGGCTGAGTGACATTTCCCTCTGCTCCGGGGTTCACATACACAGTAGGGTTAGCAGAGGCGCAGTGACATCCGTCTGCTCCCGGGGCCCCATACACAGTAGGTTAGCAGAGGTGCAGTGACATCTGTCTGCTCCGGGGCTCCATACACAGTAGGGTTAGCAGAGGTGCGGTGACATCCGTCTGCTCTGGGCCCCATACACAGTAGGGTTAGCAGAGGTGCGGTGACATCCGTCTGCTCTGGGCCCCATACACAGTAGTGTTAGCAGAGGTACGGTGACATACGGCTGCTCTGGGCCCATTCACAGAAGGGTTAGCAGAGGATCAGTGACATCTGTCTGCTCCGGGGCCCCATACACAGTAGGGTTAGCAGAGGTGCAGTGACATCCGTCTGCTCAGGGCCCCATACACAGTAGGGTTAGCAGAGGTGCAGTGACATCCGTCTGCTCCGCGGCCCCATACACAGTAGGGTTAGCAGAGGTGCAGTGACATCCGTCTGCTCCGGGGCTCCATACACAGTAGGGTTAGCAGAGGTGCAGTGACATCCGTCTGCTCTGGGCCCCATACACAGTAGGGTTAGCAGAGGTGCGGTGACATCCGTCTGCTCTGGGCCCCATACACAGTAGGGTTAGCAGAGGTGCAATGACATCCATCTGCTCCGGGCCCCATACGCAGTAGTATTAGCAGAGGTGGAGTGACATCCGTCTGCTCCAGCCCCATACACAGTAGGGTTAGCAGAGGTGCAGTGACATCCGTCTACTCCGGGGACCCATACACAGTAGGGTTAGCAGAGGTGCAGTGACATCCGTCTGCTCCAGGGCCCCATACACAGTAGGGTTAGAAGAGGTGCAGTGACATCCGTCTGCTCCGGGTCCCATACACAGTAGGATTAGCAGAGGTGCAGTGACATCCGTCTGCTCCGGGTCCCATACACAGTAGGGTTAGCAGAGGCGCAGTGACATCCGTCTGCTCTGGCCCCATACACAGTAGCGCTCGCTGTTGTGTTGGTCACACTTCTGGTCACTTCCTGAGTAATTTTGTTGGTGAGCTGCCCCCTGTAGCATGTCGGTTCACTCTCACACACCTTTGTAGTTGACATTCACCTCTCACACTAATGGCGCATGGTGCTCCACAGTTTCTGTAATGCTTATTCACAATGGCGCCATCTGTCCACTCATCATGCACTTTCACCACAGCAGCCACCAACAGTTTACAAAGTGCACAGTGTCAGAAATCCCACCACCCTCTCCCAGAAAGCCCATAATCATCCCTTTTTGTAATAATCATCCCTTTTTGTAATAATCATCCCTTTTTGCGACTCCCTTTTTGTAATAATCATCCCTTTTTGTTTGAGGGTCTGAGTGCAAATATGTGGTTAAACATTCATATGTGAATCTGATGTAAGGACTTCTATTGCTCATTCATAACTTTCTGTCTTGTCGCAGCCTCTGAGAGGTGTTCCTGCAGACAGCGAGGCCACAGAGGCAACCCGCTGGGACGATGAGGTGCGGAGCCCAGAGAAGGCATCTTCCCATGGAACAGGTGAGCAGGACCTTCCATGAGTTTGGCTTTGAAAATGAGAGACAACAACATGAGCCAATGAGATTTTCATCCTCAAAAACAATCATGTGATGAACATGGTCCTGTGAAGTGAGCAATACTGAACAGATGTCTCTGCATTTACAGGGCTTTTCTCATCATGCAGTATCAAAAAGCCACAGGCAGCTTCAGATTCATCCTTCCTTTTCAAGGTGTGGGTGGTTCCATAGCAGTGATTGACACATCAGCTCTGCTGTTCCTTGTTTTTCCTGTTACCCTGACAACGGGTGTAAGAGATTTATAAAGTGTAGTACTCAGGCTGCAGGGCTCTAAAGAGTGTTTACTTCGCTAAATTAGAAGCGTTTAAAGTCCTTAGCTATAGATAAGACTCTGCAGGAGGTGAATGACTGATGGCAGCTTATTTCAATGAGAGAGAGCAGGGAGAGGTGATCGGTAACCAGAGAAACTTGTGTGCTCTATAAAGAGATAAAATCTTCTTTACCTCCTGACCAAAGCAAAATCAACAAAGCAGTGTATTAAGAAAAAGTCTTCAATTATCTGTCCCAACATTTTAAAAATTAAATATGGGGTCCAAGCCTCTTCTGGTCCAATGACAAGTTCCCCGTCTGCCGATCCCCAGGTAACCTTCAGTCATCGGCACGCCTGCTTCACTGCTGACTGGTGAAAGGGCAACAGTTTTAGTTCTGCTTTGCAGAGCTCAGCTGTAACTAGGGCACCATAAGGCGTCTGTATATTCTCTTTGTATGACTTCACTTCCCGAGCCTCAAATATGTCTCGACAGGCAAATTAGTTTCCTACGAAACCGACTGTAGTCTCTGTGAGCGTCGCATGCGGGAAACTTCAATATAACTCTTCACTGGGGTAAGGTCTGGTGTACATAATCTATAGGGAGCTGTGTATCATCACCTCATGGAGCTCCCGCCAAAAAACTGTTGCCCGGGAAGCCTTGTGTGGCCAGACGTTATGGCAGCTATACGAAACAAAGGATATTACAGCCATTCAAACAGCTCATGTAGGGGGTCCTGAATCGGGGACCCCCATTATAATATCCAAAGGACAGGGGTTGTCTTCATGACTCATGAATATTTGAAGGTATATTACAGCAGTGCTCAAAGGAATATTAGTCAAGCCAATATCGCTCATCTACATACGCCGTTTCGGGGATTTGCCCCTCATCAGTGTAGAGCAGAGCGATACTGGCTTGACTGGGTGGGAGGCAATGATTGCCTCCCACCCAGTCAAGCCAGTATCGCTCTGCTCTACACTGATGAGGGGCAAAACCCCGAAATGGTAGTATGTAGATGAACAATATTGGCTTGACTGATATTCCTTTTTGCTTCTCAAAGATTCAGCGAATCAGAAGTAAATTGAGGATTTGTTAAAACCAATAGAGGGCGCAGTGAACTTCCCAGCTCCTTTCCCATAATGCCTTGTGATATGCAGATGCTTAGTAGTGGGCTAAAAGGCAATCAAAACACTACACACCTTAACTGGTGCTCTCCATAAGGAGAGATGTTCCCCTTCTCTCAGCAGTGCTCAATGAAGACCCTTAAAGGCGTCTTCTCACCACAATGATTAGCTTTTAACATGTAGAGAAACATAAATGAAGACTCTTACTGAATACATTGCTCTTTTGATTTAGCTTTGTCCAGGAGATAAAGATTTTGGGCATCATGTATGAACGAGGCTGCGGCAGATATCTGGTATCAGGCGCAGCCCCGTTCGCTACATTTTTAAATCTCCTTCACGACATTATTAGGAGCATTATATAGCACCAGCGGCGCTTTGTAATGCGCCTAATTTTGGGGGGCGTGCAGGAGGCGGGGCGCAGTAGATCCGTATGAAGCTATAGATTTATAGCTTTGCTACGGCATTTCTAGGTGCATTACTGCTGGAACAGGTAGAGCACTTTCAAAGTGGTTTACCTGAGCCAGAAGTGTCGCCCGAGCGCTAGAATATGCAGGTAGTAGGGCAGGTTCATAAATCAGGCGCATTCTAGCCTATTATTATGTGCATGAAATTTGGCGTTTAAACTCCAAATTTCATACATGTCGCCCTTTATCTCCACTTACCGCACACAAGTTGCTATGGTTATCGACCACCTCTACCCACCCTTATCTCCTCTGTCTCTTATCTGCTGTTAGTCATTCGGTTCCAACCATGGCGAGTCACTCCCTACAGAGTCTTATCTCTAGCAATAGAGTTTGTTTAACCTAACTAAGTGAGAAGCTTTCACTCTGTAGAGCTCTGTAGTCTTGTGTAATACAATTTTAAAATTTCCGGCAGTCATGTCACTGTAACAGGAATAGCTAGGAAGAGCAGAGCTGATATGTCAATCACTGCTATAGACCCACCCACAGCCTAACTAGGAAGTGTGAATCGGAAGCTGGCTGTGGATCTGTGAAACTGTATAGTGAGAAAACCCTTTAATACACTGATCCCTCAGCATACAATATTAATTGATTTTGGGACGACCATTATATCATACATTGAAGCCATATCTCTATGTAAAACCGGTCGCTTATTCCAAAAAACTCAAAATGTCACCAACATAATGAAAGTGGAGATTAAAGAAAATGGAGCAGATACTTATCTAGAAAGCAATTCCTTCCATATAACATCAGAGAGAGCTGCTGGAAGCTGGAGATCACTTTCTATGATGAAGTCAGGAGCTTCTTTGAGTCATGGACTTAATACACAATGTACCAAAAAAAGGAGTTCTTACATGTGCCCAAAGGAACCGCTCACCCTGGTACATGTAAGAGCAGTATAGGACATGTAGCACTGCACTGTAGAGAGGTGCTTTAGACCCCCCATCACTGCATGATTGAGCAGTACAGGACATGTAGTACCGCACTGTACTGTAGAGAGGCGCTATAGACCACCAATAACTGCATGCACCTTACTAATACATGTAAGAGCAGTACAGGATATGTAGTACCGCACTGTACTGTAGAGTATAGACCACCAATCACTGCATGCGTACAGGACATGTAGTACCACACTGTACTGTAGAGAGGCGCTATAGACCACCAATCACTGCATGCACCTCACTAATACATGTAAAAGCAGTACAGGACATGTAGTACCGCACTGTACTGTAGAGAGGCGCTATAGACCACCAATAACTGCATGCACCTCACTAATACATGTAAGAGCAGTACAGGACATGTAGTACCGCACTGTACTGTAGAGAGGTGCTATAGACCACCAATCACTGCATGCACCTCACTAATACATGTAAGAGCAGGACAGGACATGTAGTACCGCACTGTACTGTAGAGAGGCGCTATAGACTGCCAATCACTGCATGCACCTCACTAATACATGTAAGAGCAGTACAGGACATGTAGTACCGCACTGTACTGTAGAGAGGCGCTATAGACCACCAATCACTGCATGCACCTCACTAATACATGTAAGAGCAGTACAGGACATGATGTGTCGCACTGTACTGTAGAGAGGAGACATACATCACCAATCACTGTATGCGCCTCACTAATACATGTAAGAGCAGTACAGGACATGTAGGACCACACTGTACTGTAGAGAGGCGCTATAGACCATCAATCACTGCGTGCACCTCACTAATACATGTAAGAGTAGTACAGGACATGAAGTGTCGCACTGTACTGTAGAGAGGCTACTAGACCGCCAATCACTGCATGCACCTCACTAATACATGTAAGAGCAGTACAGGACATGTAGGACCGCACTGGACTTTAGAGAGGCGTTATATACCACCAATCACTGCATGCACCTCACTAATACATGTAAGAGCAGTACAGGACATGTAGTACCACACTGTACTGTAGAGAGGCGCTATAGACCACCAATCACTGCATGCACCTCACTAATACATGTAAGAGCAGGACAGGACATGTAGTACCGCACTGTACTGTAGAGGGCAGCTATAGACCACCAATAACTGCATGCACTCTCACTAATTACATGTAAGAGCAGTAGCAGTACAGGACATGTAGTACCGCACTGTACTGTAGAGAGGAGCTATACACCACCAATCACTTCATGCGCCTCACTAATACATGTAAGAGCAGCACAGGACATGTAGTACCGCACTGTACTGTAGAGAGGCGCTACTAGACCAGCAATTACTGCATGCACCTCACTAATACATGTAAGAGCAGTAACAGACATGTAGTAACCACACTATACTGTGTATATAGGCGCTATAGAATGCCAATCACTGCATGCACCTCACTAATACATGTAAGAGCAGTACAGGACATGTAGTACCGCACTGTACTGTAGAGAAGCTACTAGACCGCCAATGACTGTATGCGCCTCACTAATACAGGTAAGAGCAGTACATGACATGTAATACCGCACTGTACTGTAGAGAGGAGCTATAGACCCCCAATCACTGCATGCTCCTCACTAATACATGTAAGAGCAGTACAGGACATGTACTACCGCATAGACCACCAATCACTACGGGCACCTCACTTATACATGTAAGAGCAGTACAGGACATGTAGTACCACATTGTACTGTAGAGAGGAGCTATAGACCGCCAATCACTGCATGCACCTCACTAATACATGTAAGAGCAGTACAGGACATGTAGTACCGCACTGTACTGTAGAGAGGAGCTATAGACCACCAATCACTGCATGCAACTCACTTATACATGTAAGAGCAGTACAGGACATGTAGTACCACACTGTTCTGTAGAGAGGCGCTATAGACCGCCAATCCCTGCCTGGATCTATTTGAGTGAAGTATCCAGAGAAGGGGCCGTCCTTGTGAGGGTGATCACCCCGTGACTATTAAAGGCTTCCAGGGGAGTAATAGCGTGGAATTTTTGGCGCCGTGACCCCCACCATTCCCTGCTTCAATTGTGGTTCCCAGAGGAAAACTGGGAGAAAGAAAAGCCTGAACCCACCAAGAGGTTCTGAGGAGGCTGCAAACCATGAGCGATCCAGCAATATTGGGAAAATAAATTGACGCTCATGTGGATTATGTCGGCTTCTGCCTTTTTCACATTGGATGATTGTTTTGGATTATTCTGGTGTCAGGGGCCAGATTGGGATTACGCTTTTGCTCTGTATTTCTATGTTATATGTATCCTTTAAAGTTATGCTTTAATCAGAAAATAAGCCATAACGCCTCTTGGAGCGAAAATATGTATAAGTCCCAGTCTTATTTTTGGGGGAGAAGAAATACAAGAGCTCCCATTCAATGTATCACATTCTCATCATACAGGTTGTAGGGAATCTCCAGGGATCAGCTCACCCAGTCAAGACTCCGAAGACTCGGACGGTGAAGAGACCGCGGCTTCTTCCCATGCACAGTGAGTTGTGTGCGGTTATCTGTCCATACAGTCTTTGGAATTGAACATTTCTTTTTAACAATTGATGTAAATTGGATTCTATTGTAGACGTGTGGCTCCTTCAGGACCGCAGGGTTGTCCTGTGGTTCTCTGGTGGTCCATCCAATCCTGCAGGTCTAGAAAGTGGCAGCTATGAATCATGGGGAAGAGGGTTTCCTAAAGATTTTAGGACATAGTATTTTGCTCAGATCCTAAGATGACTTTGCATTGTCTGATTACTTGCCAAAATTAAACAAGCATTAGTCTGGCAACGAGTTGTAAACATCTAACTGCCCTTGTGTATGGAATCTTGTGGGGATAGGAACACTCGTTATAGCCCTAGACACTGTATGACTGGGGCAACTGGGGCAAAACAACAGAGTTGATTCTTGAGGTCCATAAGTGGAGTTGATTCTTGGGGGCCACCGGTGATAATGACTCTTGAGGCTCACCATTGGAGGTGATTCTTGGAGCCCACCAGTGGAGGTGATTCTTGGGATCCACCAGTGGAGTTGATTCTTGGGGTTCACCAGTGGAGTTGATTCTTGGGGTCCACCAGTGATGATTACTCTCAAGGCTCACCGGTGGAGATGATTCTTGGGGCCCACCAGTGGAGTTGACTCTTGGGGCCAACCAGTGGAGTTGACTCTTGGGCCCACCAGTGGAGTTGATTCTTGGGGTCTACCAGTGACGATTACTCTCAAGGCTCACTGGTGGAGATGATTCTTGGGACCCACCAGTGGAGTTGACTCTTGGGGTCAACCAGTGGAGTTGACTCTTGGGGCCAACCAGTGGAGTTGATCTTTGGGGATCACCAGTGGGGTTGATCTTTGGGGTCCACCAGTGGAGTGTATTCTTGGGGCCCACCAGTGGAGATGATTTTTGGAGCCCACCAGTGGAGTTGATTCTTAGGGTTCACCAGTGGAGATGATTCAGGGGTCCACCAGTGGAGTTGATTCTTGAAGCCCACCAGCGGAGATGATTCTTGTATCCCACCAGCGGAGTTGATTCTTGGGCCCAACAGTGGAGCTGATTCTTGAGGCCCACCCTACAGCTACTGTACATGACTCTTATGTTTTTCCTTTCTTTCTATGTTTTTTTCCCTATGCCTACATGCCCAGGGGCCCACCAAGGGTTTCCCCTACTTCCAGTCCAAGCTTAGTCCTAGATGTTCTATAGACAGCGTCTAATCTTTTTAAGATCTTAGACCATGTTATGTGTCCTTTGGCGCTGTGTGTACGCAAAAAATAAAAATAATGGATATATTATCTTGTTGCCTTCAGCGAAGAGAGTTTGGTTGCTCTTCGAGAGAAGATTCAGGAACTGACGGATAAACTGAAAAATACCTACACCTGTCACATTTGCCTGGTAAGTTTATAATAGACTCATTTTGTCACCAATGTCGAATGTCAGCGGGGGGCAACAGTCCTTGATTTGTTGGACCACAGTGCAAAAGGTAAATTATAATGAATTAGACTGGATTTGCCTCCTCAGCGAGTTTCATTTTTGCCAGGGCAATGTGGTATTTATAATAGAACTAGTAACCTTATGATGTGTTTGTGATATATTATAGAAGGAAGCCTACACCGTCCCCGTCACTTCTATCAAGTGCTGGCACATCCACTGTGAGGGCTGCTGGTTGAGGGCACTGGTGAGAACAAAAGCTTTAACCTGATTGTGCTGTTTACTATGTTATATCACAGGCTTCAAGGGGTTGTCAAACTCACAATTTCAGATCTGAAGCCAGCTCGGTGCTATGTACACTCCATGCGCTATGTTTGCTCGGTGTGCTATGTTCGCTTTGTGCGCTGTATTCGCTCGGTGTGCTATGATCGCTTTGTGAGGTATGTTCGCTTTGTGCGCTATATTCGCTCAGTGTGCTATGTTCGCTTTGTGCGCTATGTTCGCTTTGTGCGCTATGTTCGCTTTGTCCGCTATGTTCGCTCGGTGCGCTATGTTCGCTTTGTGCGCTATGTTCGCTTAGTGCGCTATGTTCACTCCATGCGCTATGTTCGCTCGGTGCGCTATATACTTTCGGTGTGCTATGTTCACTTTGTGCGCTATGTTCGCTCGGAGCGCTATATACTTTCGGTGTGCTATGTTCACTCCATGCGCTGTATTCTTTCAGTGTGCTATGTTCACTTTGTGCGCTATGATCGCTTTGTGTTATTTTCGCTTTGTGCGCTGTATATCTTTAGGTGTGCTATGTTCACTCCATGCGCTGTATTCTTTCGGTGTGCTATGTTCACTTTGTGCGCTATGATCGCTTTGTGCGTTATTTTCGCTTTGTGCGCTGTATTCTTTCGGTGTGCTATGTTCACTCCATGCGCTGTGTTCACTCTGTGCCCTATGTTCATTTGGTGCGCTTTGTTCTGATGTCCAATAAAAAATGAATATGGAGAACTATGCCACCATGGGCGCGGACATCTTTCCGCTCTTTAAGGTTGTCTGGTAGCGAGCTATGGTCTGGCCTGAGACAGGAAGTTGTGAGATGTGACAACCCCTTTAACTACCTAACGATCACTCACTGGCTTTTGTCTTCAGGCTATGCAGGTTCTCTATCAGTAGTGATGCCAGAAGACGTCGCTGCCTACAGAGGGGGTGTGCGGCTCCCAGCGCCACAGCTGTGCTAGGAACGGAGCTATGGTTAACAGGTCTATTACTAGAGCAGTCTATGAACGTCCAGGACCAAAGGAAGCCTCCGGTCCCCACTGTTTAACCCTTTGATTGCCGCGATTCCTAATCGCAGTATGATCAATGGGGATCCCCAGTGCCCGATGGAGCATGGGGAATATCTGTACAGTCAGACTTAGGGCTCGTCCCCACGGCATAGAGCATATGCCGGTTGGATTATCCGACCGGTATTTGCTCTGTTTTGGGTCAGTGTACACGGCCGCTGGTGGACGGCTTTTTTCCGCTGTTTGCAGAGAAAAGCCCTCCCCCTTGCATTGAGATGTCCATATTCTGTCCTAAAACTGGGCGGAAGAATGGACATGTTTAATCTTTTTCAGACCGCCAGCAGTCTAAAAAACCGTCCGGCGGAAAATCTGTGCAGTGGGGGCTGATGCACAAATTTTCCATGAAGGTCCGTGATAAAGGTTGACAGTCGGTTTACAGACGGTTTTCAAAACCGAAAACCGTCTGTAAAACCGTCCAAAAACCCTCGCCGCGGGGACAAGCCCTTAGTGGGATAAACAAAAAAAGTGAGTGTGAAAAATAAAAAAATAAAAAGATAAAAATAAATATTAAAAAAATGTGCATAAATTACACAAAAAAACTACACCTATTAGGTATCAAGTTATTTAGTGAGAAATGTGAATGGTGTAAAAAATAATAAAAAAAGAAACAAATGCAGAAAAACAATTTTTTTTTTCACGCTGCAAAATTCAAAACAAGAACTAAGGGCGATATGCATGTATTTTGGCGCCCAGGCACCATGTTGTTTTTGTGCATTAGTAGTGTAGAATGCGCCTGAATCTATGAAGCTGGTCTACTGCGGCTCATAGATTTCGCGCTTTCTAGCTACAAAGCGACACTTAAAGTGCTCTACCTGTTCCAGCAGTAATGCGCCTGGATTTGCCGTACTGAAGCTATAAATGTGTAGAATCGTACGGTTGTAGTGTGCCTCACCTCCAGCACTATACAATACATGGAAACCTCCAAAGAAGCATTTATGCTATCTATAATACATGAAAAAAACTTTGAGATTCTTAGTTCACATGTTTTGATCAAAAAATGCTTAAGCCAACCACGGCTACCAACGGGATCTCAAGGCGGGTGGTCCTACGCTATCTTTACCTCTCAATAGAGCCAAATTCAGACTTCTCATTGGGCCAACCGACCTTCATTATCCAGAGAGAAAAATAAAAAAACACCAACCTTGCAAGCTGTACTGATATAACAGCCTGTGCAGGTGGGCGGGGTGCAAGAGACCAAAATGGAGGCATCCATTCCTCCCTCTATAGATTAAAAGCAACATATGCCAAATGCAACGTATAGTTCTGCACAAAAAAACATTTCTGAATAAACACAATGTGAACCTGGGTGCCACTGGCTTGGCTGTGGCACATATATATACACGCTTTCCAATACTAGTGACACACCATCAGCTAAAAGGGCTATACATTACATGGAAACCTCTAAAGAAGCATCTATGCTATCTATAATACATGAAAAAACTTTGAGATTCTTAGTTCACACGTTTTGATCAAAATATGTTTAAGCCACCCGCGGCTTACAACAGGATCTTAGGTCAGGTGGTCCTACGCTATCTTTACCTCTCAATAGAGCCAAATTCAGACTTCTCTTTGGGTCAACCGACCTCCATAATCCAGAGAGAAAAATAAAAAAACACCAACCTTGCAAGCTGCACTTATATAACAGCCTGTGGAGGTGAATTTGGCTCTATTGAGAGGTAAAGATAGCGTAGGACCACCCGACCTGAGATCCCGCTGTAAGCCGGGGGTGGCTTAAACATTTTTTGATCAAAACGTGTAAACTAAGAATTTCAATAGCGCAGCTCGGCTCCGTCTTCAAAAGAATTGACATGCAATTCTTTTCAAGACGGAGCGGAGCTGCGCTATTGAAACACGCAGTGGCGATCTCTCATGTGAACACCGCTCCGTGTTCAGCGCAGTGAGCAGTGAGAATTAAAAATTGTAGCTGCCCATTAAGACCTTCCCGGACCTGGCGTTTAAGAGACTAGCTATTTTCGGAGCTTTCATATGTAGCAACCTCCTGTTACATTGCATTGTGTGTCATGCACAGTTAGAGCTACGCGTTTCGATCAAGTGACTCTATATGGAGCGTATTGTTGCTAGAATGTGATGAGCCCGTATGAGTAAGGTCGCTCCACCGTATACTATAAGAAGCTGACAGTATTCTCCTTTCTGTCTCATTCCAGGGATCGAAGAAGCTTTGCCCTCAGTGTAACACAATCACATCCCCCAGTGACCTTCGGCGAGTTTACCTGTGACCTCTAAAGACCTCCAGAGTCCAGTAACCAAGTCAAGAACGTGGCTGCCTCTAATGGATTTAGACCATTGGGCCATCGGAGGCTCCACAGTGATGTGACCCATCTACCATCCCATATTGGTTGGCTTTTCTTCTATGTTTTCGTCAATGCCCATAAGGGATCAAGGACGTATCTTCTCTAGCAACCCAGACATGGACTTCCCAACTGCTCGGACCACCACTAGTATTCAGGAATCGCAATCTATGAGCTGGGACTCTATCATTTTTTGGAAGCATTACATGATTGGTACATACAAATATAGCAGTACCAAAACTGCCACGATCAAAAGGGGCAAGGTTTCTGATTAGGGAGAGGCACCATATAGGTGTGTGGAGACGTATACAACATTCATTGCTCCACTGAAATTTTAATATATTAAAAAATGAGCAAGGTCTCTGCAGCGTCGACTATTGGATGTAGCATTCCTCAAGTCACCTCCGACACAGTAAGCCTCGTAATGGAATTAGAGCCAACCAGATGTTCATCTGCAGACAGCTGTTTCGGGGTGCTGTCCTTCATCAGTGTAGAGTACTGGTTGGCTGGGTGAGAGGCTGTAGGTGTAGCTTGAAAAAGATAACTATCCACTTGGCTCTAATCCTGTTCACAGTGCAAGGCTCATTGGGATGGATTTGAATTAAGGAACGCTACATCCAATAGTTGGCGCTGTAGAGTTCAAGCTTATTCCCCATGAGCCTTTTTAAATATATTTAAATTTCAGTGGAGCAACCGTAACCTATAAGTCTCCACACACCTAAATGGTTCCTCTCACTAAGGAGGGAACATTACCTCTTTAGTGCTACCCCTAGAGCCTCTCACCTACCAAACCGGTAATCTACTCTGCACTGATGAGAGGCAAACACCCCAAAACAGCTGTCTGCAGAGGAATATCTGGTTGGCTCTAATCCCATTTACATTGCAAATCTAAGTCAGTCAGATGTGCCTTGAGGAACACTACATTTAACAGGTGGTGCTGCAGAGTCCAAGCTTATTTCCCATAAGCCTGTTTGATTATACTGAAATTGCCAATTAATGCATAGTTGGTCTTTATGGTTCTATACATAAATGTGGTATAGAATAGTCCACAATGACACAGATTCACATGACAATATTATCTCAGCTATATCCCATGCTGTTCGGTTCTCCAAATGGGACTGTCCAAATTTTTTAGAAAAATCATCTGTAGGCCGGAGCTGCTATAAAAATATAAAAAAAAAACTTAAAGGGGTTGTCTCACTACATTGATTTGTCCTGTTTTCTTAGTTTCAGGGGTGTGTTTACTGGCTTCCACTAGGCTGCAGTAGAAGCCAGGTCTGTAGCTATAGCGACCAGTGCTGGCAGCCTATCAGGAGAGATCAAACAGGTCTGTAGCTATAGCAATCAGTGCTGGCAGCCTATCATGAGAGATCAAACCGGTCTGTAGCTATAGCAACCAGTGCTGGCAGCCTATCAAGAGAGGCTGAACAGGTCTGTAGCTATAGCAACCAGTGCTGGGCAGCCTATCAGGAAAGATAGAACAGGTCTGTAGCTATAGCAACCCCAGGGTGGGCTGTGCAAAAACCCTGCACCTATCAGGATGAAAAATCAAAAAACAACTGGAGTCTGAAAGTAGCTATAGCAACCAGTACTGGCAGCCTATCATGAGACTGAACAGATCTGTAGCTATAGCAACCAGTACTGGCAGCCTATCATGAGACTGAACAGATCTGTAGCTATAGCAACCAGTGCTGGCAGCCTATCAGGATAACTATCAAAACAAAAGTCTGTAGCTATAGTAACCAGTGCTGCAGCCTATCATGAGAGATCAAACAGGTCTGTGGCTATAGCAACCAGTGCTGGCAGCCTATCAGGAGAGATCAAACAGGTCTGTAGCCATATAGCGACCTGAGGAGCTGCTGCAGCCCATGCAAGAGGAGATATCTAGGAATAGGTAGGACACTGTTAATGGACATATATTGCAAAGTGACTTGTTTATGCAAGATCTTTAGCATAAAAAGCAGCGATCCTTGTAGTGAGACAACCCCTTTAACTCAGTCCTAAAGCCAATGGCTCTCCAGTGCCTCCACTGCTCCACAGTGCCCTGCTGTTCCCTCACCAAGGACCTCATGCCCATTGCTTACCTGAAGTGCAGCCAGTCACCGGCCCCAGCCGTGGTTGTCTACATGTATGACATGAGGCCACCAAGACCAGTGCGTGCTTGTTGTGTCTCATAAACAATACTTGTATGAAAGATAAAAAAGCCCAACATACAAGTGCTCCCTAGTGAAATCCTGCTGGATATTAGCAGCAAGGCGTATACTAAAATATCCTCACCTTCACGATTTGTGCATCCTGGAAGGCACAACTCTCCAAAAGCATAGAAGGAGTGGGAGCCGGACTTGTTTGGTTTCCTATTCAGGGTCCGCTGCTCAGGGGACTGTTTTACTGTTATCCAACAGGTGGGGGGGGGGGAGGGCCAAAGTCCAATGTAGACCCTTTAGGTCTAAAACCCAAACCTCGACAGTGCATCCAATGTGATAACAGTAACAAAGTTGGCGCTGGCACCCCGTGGGTTTAAAACAATTTTTGAAAAACGCTTTCACATCAAATACTTGTATGGAACCTGATGAAGTTCTTTGCACCAAAAATTGGGCCCAAAGTAGAACCGTTTAGTCTAAACTCACTTTTGCCATCTTCATGGGGCAAAAGAGTGAGTTTTAGACCTAAAAGTTCAAAAATTTGGCCCATAAATTTAAAAAAATACACCCTCTGACCACAGAGTTCCAGCACCAACTTTGTTACGTTAAATCCCCCCCCCCTTTGGGTGTCACTGCTCCCCAGGATTTGGGTTACCTTTTAACCTACAATAAACAATCTCCCCTGACATCCCATGGTGAAACAAGGGGGTGGGTTCAGAGTAGTAAAAGGGGTTGTCTATTAACAAAAAAGTGATGCTTCACTGAGGTCAGGGTGGTCCAAAAATGAAAAACCCTGATACCGACCTAACTGTCCCCTACCGTTGCCGCTCTGTAGCCTCTTGATGATAAGCTCCTGTTGACTTTTAGGTTCTCGTTCCAACACGCCAGAGAGGTTTGGGCTCCATTGTAAGTGAATGGAGCGTGAGCCCCTCTTCTGTGTTTGGATGAGAAGCCAGAATCAAAACATCGGATCACCAGGAACCTCGGAGCGACAGGGAACAGCTCGGTAGGTATCAGGTTATTTTCATTTTTGGGCCCCTGTAACCCCAATGCAGTACCATTTTTTTTAATGGACAACCCCTTTAAAGGGGTTTTGCCACGATGTAATGTTGACGTGGGAACGTCCAAAATGGGTATTAATCACTTTTTAAAAAATTGTTCAAAAAAGTGAGGGGTGAGAGCTCACATTGTTTATCCCCCTTAGTTTCCCGACGTTTACATTAGACAGGGAAGGACACTGGGCAAGCTGATCCCGGGGAGCTTCGTGTTTGGGATTCTTATCTGATGACAGGGAAAATGAAGACTTGCAAGGGGGTGGGGGGGGGAAAATGCAGTAAATAGGTTTTTCCCCAGTTGTAACGTATTAATTTGAGTAAACATTGCAGACGCTCCCTTATTCCTCACTCTCTGCTCACCCACCTCCCTCTCACCCCTGCAGCCGTTCATGACTCAGCATGCTTTGTTTATATTCTCTTCTGAGCAGATAAGAGGTAAGGAGCTCACTTCGTGGCAAAACCACTTTAAGATTTACTTCTCATTCTATGAGAGCAGGGGCGTAGCTATAGGGGGTGCAGAGGTAGCAGTCACAAAAGCCCAAAAGCCCTCCTGCCACATAAGGAGATACCAGTGGCAGCACTTTTTGCATTAGGGCCCCGGAGTTTCACCTTACGCCTCTGTATGAGAGCCTTGGCTTGTAGGCAATTTTTTCAAAATCTCTAGGTTTGCAGAGTTTTTCATTAATTATAAACTGCCCCAATGCATCTAAAATTGAAAAAATGCAGAAAAATCATGAAAAATACAATCGTTTTGTGTCTACAGCTCCTTTGCAGATCCTTGTGTCTCCATGGGTATGCTCTCCAATTACTCATGTATTACTCTACTCCCTCTTCTTCGTGTTGCTGGGCTATAGAAGAGGGAGCTAAGAGAAGGGAGTCATACATGACTGCATGAAGTCTGTAGACATAGAGACACAGAAGTCTGCATAGGAGCTGTATACTCCAAACGGTAGATTTTTTTTTTATCAATACCATTTCTTAATTTCATTGATTTTTTTTTTTTTTTACTATAGAAGCATTATAAGCAATAAAATCTGTCCACACACCCTTCCAATGGGTGCACACTGCAATGTTATGAGGAATTCGTCCTCCCCACAGGTTCTGCCGAATCAAGAGCTGGATATTTCCTTAATGGTTCTGCATATCACAAGGCATCATGGGAAAGAAGCTGAGAAGCTCAAGCGCCCTCTATTGTAACAAATCCTCAATTTGCTTTTGAACCACTGAGTCTTTTGGAAAGCAAAAGGGATATTAGCCAAGCATCACTCATCTGCATACAACCAGCCCTCATCAGAGTGTACTGGCTGGTTGGGTGGGAGGCAATGAGTGGCTCAGAAAAGGGAATATCTCTCCTTGGGGAGAGCGCCATTGGTTCTGGGGACACAGGGTCATACTTTACTGGTACTGGTCCAGCGAGTCTAGTTGGGTGAATGGGTTGGGGTGAGTGACTTGATTTTAGGAGACGGTAATGGCCGTTTTATGTGTTTTTTATGACGGTTTAATAAAGTAATAATAATGCACATTGGAGGCGGCGTCTTCTCCTATTTTTAGTCATTGTTGTGCTGTCTTTGGCGGTGGCACCGATTGAAGCACATTCCTTTGTTTCGCAACCACACAAGTGGTAGAAGTTGGAAGAACGAAACTTGCCTCCCTTGCACATAAATTTCCAAGTTTGTTTTCGCACAGAGTAGTTTCCTTCACGACATCAGAGACTGACACGAGCAAAGGCCGCTCTCGGGGAACAGGCTCTGTCTCGGGCGAAGCCTTGGTCAGTTGTATAATTCTGCAATTTTTGGCTATAAAATTCATTGGTGTGAAGCACAGAAATTTTTGATAAAAATTGCAAAGAAAAAAAAAAATGAATGTTTTCAAAACTAATACCGTAGACATTTATGGAACCTTCTGCGACCCTCTACCTATTTGGACAATGTGGGTTCCGGTCCGAGACTGAATGAAGGGGTGGCCACACGTCTGAGCTACTTCCTAATAGGTCTTAAAGAGGTTTTCACTTTCAGCATGTAGGGAACGGTAAATGAAGACTTTTATGAAATACATTGCTCTTTTGATACTGCCCTGGTCTGGAGATAAGAGATTGTATCTGCTCTGAGTGCACACAAGTGTCTCTAGGTTACCGTCCATATCTCCTTTCCTGATTAGACAGAGAGCAGGGAGCGACATCACCATGGTCGGACGGAACAGAGTCTTCATCTCTAACAAGATTAGATTGTTTACCTTTTTTTCTTGGAGCTCTATAGCTTTGTAAACTACAGATCAAATCTCCTGCACTTATGTCAATGTAACGGCTCAGCTAGTTATAGAGGTGCTAATCACTGCTAACATTACACCTTCTATTAGTTGGCCTTCTTTATGCAGACTAATTGTGCTAAAAACTTGGTGCATTTTTTTTACATACAACGTTGTACTGAGCCACACCCCATTTTCACAAAACATGATACTGAATATGGGGCCTCAGAGCAGATGGATGTCACTGCACCTCTGCTAACCCTACTGTGTATGGGGCCTGGAGCAGACGGATGTCACTGCACCTCTGCTAACCCTACTGCATATGGGCCCCGGAGCAGATGGATGTCACTGCACCTCTGCTAACCCTACTGTGTATGGGGCCCCGGAGCAGACGGATGTCACTGCACCTCTGCTAACCCTACTGTGTATGGGGCCCGGAGCAGACGGATGTCACTGAACCTCTGCTAACCCTACTGCATATGGGCCCCGGAGCAGATAGATGTCACTGCACCTCTGCTAACCCTACTGTGTATGGGGCCCTGGAGCAGACGGATGTCACTGCACCTCTGCTAACCCTACTGTTATGGGGCCCCGGAGCAGAACGGATGTCACTGCACCTCTGCTAACCCTACAGTATATGGGGCCCTGGGCAGAAAAAGATGTCCTTGCAACCTCTGGCAAACCCTACTGTGTTTTGGGGCCCCGGAACCCGGGTGTCCCCGCAAAACCCCTGGCTAACCCTAATGTATATGGGGCCCGGACAAAACATATTCACTTTCAAAACCCTGCTAAAAAACCCTTTCTGTGTAGGGGGGCCCCGGAGGGGAGGGCAGATTCCCAAAACAAACCCTGCAAAAACCCCCCCTAAAAGGGTATGGGCCCCCGGGGGAAACGGAAAGTCACTGCAACCCCCTGCTAACCCAACTGTGTATGGGGGCCCCCAAAAACCCCGATGGATTGTCACCCCCAAAACCCCTTTCTAAACCCCCAAATGTGTATGGGGCCCCCGGGGCAGACAGAAGGTCCCTGCACCTTCCCGCCAACCCTAAATGGTATGGGGGCCCCGGAGCAGACGGGGTCACCCCGGGAACCCCATCAAAAACCCCACGGGGTATGGGGGACCGGAAAAGACGGAGTCCCCTGCACCTCTGCTAAAACCCCACGTGTATGGGGCCCGGGGGCAGAAAGGATTCACTTTAACCTCTGCAACCCTACTGCATATGGCCCCGAGCAGAAAAATTCACTGCACCCCTGCTAACCCACCCTAAATTTTTATGGGGTCCCACGACGGATTCACTGCAACCCCCTTCTTTAAACCCCCACTGTGTTAAAGGGGCCCCGAGAGGAGGCCGATTTCACTGCACCCTGCTAACCCTACCGTTTATGGAGCCCCGAACAGACGGATGTCACTGGGCACCTCTGCAACCCAAAATGTGAAAGGGGGTCCCGGGCGGGCCCGGTGTCACGCACCTTTTCTGCTAACCCAACGTGGTATGGGGCCCCGGGCAGAGGGAATATCACGGGCCCCCTCTTTTAAACCCCTACTGTGTATGGGGCCCCGGAGCAGAGAGGGGGATGCACGGGCATTTCCTGCAACCCAAACTGTGTAGGGGAGCCCCGAAGCAGACGGATGTCACTGAAACCTCTGCAAACCCAAACGGGAAAAAGGGGGCCCCCGGGACGGGACGGATGTCCCCTGCACCTCTGTTTAACCCCTCCCTTTTGGGGAAAGGGGGGCCCCGGGAGCAGATGGATATCACTGCACCTCGGGGCTAACCCTACTGTGTATGGGGCCTCAGAGCAGATGGATGTCACTGCACCTCTGTAGTGCCCCAATAGTAACTGTGACTTCTCCAATACTGACTCCTGTAGTACCCCACTAGTAACTCTCACCCCTGCAATACTGACACCTGTGATACCCCAATAGTAACTGTGACCTCTAACTGATTCTCTGGGCAAACATTTTTTAAATTTGGGGTTTAAATTTAAATTGTCTGCATACCCAAAAAGGGAAAAAAAAAAGTCCTTTTTCCCTTTAACAGGGAAAATTGGGGAGATTAGATTTACAATTTGAAACCAAAATAAAATTCATGTTCAAACTGGGTAACAATGACTAAAACTGAGATCATTGAGATAACTTTTTTCCCAAAAAAGTCGATTTTGATGTAACGCAAAATTTGTCTGGGGATGAATAAGCTTTTCCCCACTTTCCCGTACATTTTACGTTATTACTTTTTTCCCCCATAAAACAAACTTTTTCCAAAAAACCCGTTACACAGGGGTTAAATAGGGTTTACCCCTCAACCCAAAAAAGGGGGTTTTCCTTTCCATAAACCTCAAAAGCCTAATCGGGAAAACTATTTGGGAAGACTCGACCCTTTTCCATCAAATAAAAATTGGCACCCCCCCGGGGAACCCGATGGATCCGAATGTGACGAAACCCCTTTTTCTTTTAAATTTTTCCATAGACCCCTAATGGGGAGAAACCATGTAATTTGCACCAAACCCGCTCTTTCCATCCAACTTGCCCTCGCCCCCGTGGTTTTCCCAATTTCTTTGGGGGATTCACAGATGTCAATTTAGTGGAAATAATACTTTACGAACAAGAAGAAATATGTCAACCTGTGTAAAATAACTTAAAATAACAGTGAACCATGTACAAGATGCAAGGCTGCTCACATACTGTACCAAAAAAAGAAGGAAGAAAGTTAGGGAAGAGAAAAGGAAGAAAGGAAGGATATTATTTGGGAGAAATTAGGGAGGGGAGAAAGTTATAAGGAAGGAAGTAGGAATACAGGAAGGAAAAAGAAGGAGAGGAAGAAGGAAAGAAGGATCTTATGACCAAGTACGAGACGCAATACTGTTTCATACAACAACAAACTATCAGGAAGAAAGAAAAGTAAGCAAGGGAGGAAAATAAGGAGGAAAGTGAGGATAATGGGCGACATGTATGAATCTCGCCGCGTCAGAGGGCACGGTTTAGAGCGCTCGAACTTGAAAGCTGCACCCTATGTATGTCGGCGCCGGAGGTGCGCCCATACATGCAGTGTAAAGTTCCTGGGTCTCGCCAGTGTTGGGACTTTTGGCGCAGTGCGGGGACTTGCGGCGAACTTAACATGTACTCCCCCGATTCGACGACAAGCTGGAAAACAGCGAAAATCATTAAACATGTTAGTGAAGAGCAAAAGAGTTGTCTTTCAAATGAATGAATAATAAAGTGAAAAATCAAAGTTTTCTAAAACGAAATAAATGTTAGTGAAAAAGTGGATTATCTAAAATTAAAGGGAAAAATATATAAGATCGCTCAAGAAATAAATCTCAGCTCTCGGGTCGGAGGAAAAAAAAAAAAACGTTTTTATTAGGTGTAAAACTTCCCTGAAAAAGAGCTAAACTTCTTTAAAAAAACTTAAATAAAATCACAAAAAAAAAAATCAATAACGGCGCAACATCAAGGAATTAGGATATTTAAAATTGCCGGGAAATACAGTAATTCAAATTCGTAACTTTTCCTTTGGCGGCATAAACCAGCCAATCAAAATGGGAGCGAAGTGACCCTTTAAATAACCTATGGGAAGTATACCAATCAAATGAAAAGGTGGGGACATTTCAAAATACAGAAAAAACAGAAAAAGAGTGATTGGTTGAGCCCAGGCGGCGATAGAACCCACCAATCATATGTGTGCGCTTTTTTTTAGGGGCAAAAAGGGGCGCGATGAAGGGCGCCCTGAAAGTTATTTACGTTAGGGGGAAATATTCTAGAACTGTATTGGTTTGGGGGGGGGAAAGGGGCTCGTCCTGTTTAGCCAATCAGGGGGTGGACTACCTTTCTCAAGAGTTTATGGGAAAAGAAATGCAACGGGCTCTGTTTGTGATTGGCTAATTTAAAAGAGGCGCGGTTATTTGGCCAAGGGGGAGAGCGAGCGACGCTTTTATGGGTTTTTAATGAATGTATAATAAATTTACAAGGCAAAATAAAAAGAAAGACTCACGAAGTTGTTCCGATCTGTTAAAAAATAACAATAAAGGGGGAACGAAATAAAAAAAAAAAAATGAATTCAATAGTTCATTTTTATTTGTTTATTTTTTTTCGTTCCCCCCATATTATGTTAAAAAATTTTTAAAATAGAATCGGTACAATTCGTGAGTCTTTTCTTTTTATTTTTTGCCATGTCAGTTTATTATAATTGCATTTGAAAACCCATAAGAGCGTCCCCTCGCTCTCCCATTGGCCCAAATAAAACCGCCCTCTTTTAACTTAAACCAAACACAAAAAGCTCCTTGCAAATTTTTTTTTCCCCATGAACTCTATGAGAAGGTAGCTCACCCGCTGATTGGCTAAGCAGGACGAGCCCCCTTTTCCCCCCAACCAATCACATACTAGAATATTTCCCATAGACAGTAATAACTTTTAGGGCGCCCTTCTATCGCGCCCTTCTTGCTCCACTCAAAATAGACGCATTACATATGATTGGTGGATTCATATCTGCCGCCTGGGCTCAACCAATCAGCTCTTTTCTGCCTTTTTTACTGTATTTTGAACTTTCTGCCTTTTCATTTGATTGGTCAATACTTCTCCATAGGTTATAATGGGTCACTGTCGCTCCTATTCTGATTGGTTGGTTTCTGCCGACCAATGAGAAGAGCTTACAGAATTAGAATTACTGTATGTCCCGGCAATTTCCAAGAGCCCAATTCCTGATGTTGCGCCTTTCTTGATTTTTGGAAAGTGATTTTATGTTTTTTTTTTTTAGAAGGTTTCAGCTCTTTTTCAGATAATGTTTTACACCTAATAAAAAACTTTTTTGGAATCATACTCCATGCCGCACGGAGCTGAGACTTATTTCTTTTGCGATCTTCTTTATTTTTCTTCTCATGTTACGTTCTTGCTTCACTTCGCCTATTCCGGCTCATTTAGACCAGAATCAACCAGGTCTGCCTGTCGGAGCTGGCGAGCGCTGCAATGCGCCGCACTTTGCCGAACCGCGATCATGCATGCCTCAGAGTATTCGAATGAGCCGCGCCCCGCCCCAGAACGCCCACACCGCGCCCATTGCACGCCCCTTCATGCGGGGCGCAGCTGAAAGTGGCAAAGGCTGCGCCTAACATCGCATCTCTGCGTCCGACAGGGGATTCGAGCCAGTGAGGCGCAGAATACGCCGGAAAGCAGGCGCAAATCCCGATCATACATGTCGCCCAATGTTTGGGAGAAATCAGGGAGTGAGGGAAGAAAGTGATAAATAAGGAAATAACAGGGGAAAGAACAAAGTACAAAGGGAAGAAAGGAAGGAACAAAGGAAAGGAAAAGGAAGGAATAAATGCAGGAAGGAAGGAGAAAAGGAATAAAGGAAGTTAGGGAAGAGAAAAGAAAGAAAGTAAAATATTATTTAGGAAAGATGAGGAAGGGAAGAAAGAAAGAAAGAAAGAAAGAAAGAAAGAAAGAAAGAAGAAAGAAAGAAAGAAAGAAAGAAAGAAAGAAAAAAAAGAAAGAAAGAAAGAAGGAAGCAAAAATGTATAGAGGAAAAAGAGTGAAAGATAGAAGGAAAGAAGAACGTTATGACCACAAACAAGGAAGAAAAGGAAGCAAGAGAGGAAAAAAGGAGGAAAGCAAGGCTAAAATCTTAGAGATATTAGGGTGGGAAGAAAATGATACAGAAGGAAGAAAGAAGGGAAAGATAAAGAGCAAGGGAGGGTGGAGAGAAGGAAGGAAGGTAGGAAGGAAGGAGATAATGGATAAGTATTAAATAAATGAGAAAGAAAGAAAGTAGGGGTCAAAGAAGGAAGTAAAATAAAAAGAAGAAAGAAAAAGAAGGAAATATGAAAAGAATGAAAGAAAGGAAGATAATAAGGACATGGAGAAAAGAAGAAAAGGAAGGGGGAAGGAAGACTGGATACAGTCAAGGAACGTATGAGAAAAGTTAAGAGATGAATGAGGGAGGATGAAAGGAAAGGAAAAGAATGGCAAAAAGAAGGGATAGTAGTTAGTGATAGAAGTGGAAGGAAGGGAGAGCGGATATCGGAGTCTCTCTTTCCCACTTCCTCTCTTTTTATATCATTCTCACATTCTTTAGCTTTTTCACTTTAAATTTTGCCATTTTTTTACCCCATTCTCCTTTTTTATTTTTCTCCCATCCTTTCATCTAGGGTGTAGCTCTAGGGGATGTAGAGGTTACACACCTCTGCTTTTTTGAGGAGAACAGTGGCATATTACATGTAATAGTTGGGGGGGCTCGTTACAGATCTTAATGTTGTCCTTCTGTTGGCGTCTTCTTGCTTCTCTTTCCTTCCTCCGTTGCCTCCTTCGCTCCGTCTCATGCCGCAGCCATGTTTTTTGCGCTTTTCATTTCTATTCTCTCTTCTTTCGTTTTCTGTCTCATTTCGTATCCCCAGTCCCTCTCACTCTTCCACTTTTCTATGCTGTCTTTCTCTTTTATTTTGTCTACCCATCTCTCTTTCTCTCTCTCTCTCTCAGTCACATAGTGGAAATCTCCACTGTGCTCTTATGGTTTTTCTATCTTTGGAAACCCCAGCTTTCAGGCAAACTTCCTCTCTCTGCAGACCGGTATATAAGTGGCTGAAAACAGAGCTCCCTGACTCACACTGTTCTGCATCGCAGTCACAAAGGCTTCAATCTGTTCCTCTCCTGCGGACACCATGTCTCCACCAGTTAGATCCGAAGACCCTGAGAATCCAAAGTCTTCCCTTCCAAGGTGCCGCTTTCTGCACTACTGACTCATCACCCCCATGGTCCTGCTCTCCTTGGTGGTGGGGTCCCTTTTTACGTTATATGTGGTTTGGGAGAGACCATCACTTGGATCTACTCTTAGAGCCCAGGTCCAGATGAACCAGGAGGTAAGTTCTCTCCATCTATTACACATCTCGGTGAACTCCTTCTCCTTTTTACCTATTGACACCCTACATAGACATAATCTTTAATCATAAGTTGACCACCCTACTCTATCCATTATATGGTTGTTACATACGATGGCCATTTTATGGGCCATCTTCCTGTAAACACCTTCTATGATGAAAGACAATGGGGTTGGGATCAGAGTCAACACCCCAGTGGTTTTGAATATGTTGTGATGATATACTTATGTTTTTAAGTTGTATTAATAAAATTTTTCTTACTATTATTTCTGCAGGAAAGGAACGCTCAGCTGGTGGTAGATAACGGTAAGCTTATATTATATTATTATTATTAGAATTATTATTATTAACACCAATTTACACGAAGAAAGTAAATAATCAGCTTCAGATTTGTTCACATTTGATACTATTGGTATCCACGTCGAACTCCAGCCTACAAATCAGTCATTTATTTCA
Organism: Phyllomedusa bahiana; assembly: GCA_025379985.1. Taxonomy (NCBI): domain Eukaryota; kingdom Metazoa; phylum Chordata; class Amphibia; order Anura; family Hylidae; genus Phyllomedusa; species Phyllomedusa bahiana. The sequence goes on from JAODAL010011404.1 coordinate 52,860, forward strand.
AAAGGTCCGACCAATGGACCTTTGGAAGTAAACTTTTGTTATAGCCACCCCCCTATTAGATATCCTATTGTTGGGGCCATAGTCATCAGCTATAATCTACAATACCATCATGCTCTTTGTTGATCTATTTAAAAGATAAGGGTTTTGAACAGTATTGGACTGGCGGACATAGGGTCCACAAGTGCAGTTGATTCTGGGAGCCCATCAGCAATATTGATTCTTGGGGTCTATCAGAGGAGTTGATTCTTGGGACTCACCAGGGAAGTTGATTCTGGGGCACACCAATGGAGTTGATTCTTGGGGCTCACCAGTGGAGTTGATTCTTGGGGTCATCAGTGGAGTTGATTCTTGGGGCACGCCAATGGAGTTGTTTCATGAGGCACGTGATTGATTTCTGGGCACACCATGGGGTGATTCTTGGCCCCCCAGTGGAGTTGATTCTTGGGGCCCACCAATGGAGTTGATTCTTGGGGCCCACCAGTGGAGTTGATTCTTGGGGCCCACCAGTGGAGTTGATTCTTGGGCCCATCAGTGGAGTTGATTCTTGGGGCCCACCAGTGGAGTTGATTCTTGGGGCCACCAGTGGAGTTGATTCTGGGGCACACCAATGGCGTTGATTCAGGGGCTCACCAGTGGAGTTGATCCTTGGTGCCCACCAGTGGAGTAGATTCTGGGGGCCCACCAAGGGAGTTGATTCAGGAGCTCACCAGTAGAGTTCATTATGGGGCCCACCAGTGAAATTGTTTCTGTGGGTCCATCCTACAGCTACTGTACAGGACTCTTATACTTTGTCACTTGCTTTTTGCCTCACTCTCTGCCTTTCTGCCCTTCCCAAGGATGTATATACAGTTTAAAAGAAACTCCACATCTGCCATGCACAGGGGCCCATCGGGGGTTTCCGCTGTTCCCCTGTGGGCCAGTTTAAGCCTGGTCCCAAACGAGTGACCATCTTTATTACCTAATGAGGTATCTAAAATAGACAGCTAAAATATATCATATGTAGCTATATATGAGTCTTATTAGAATGTAGATCCAGTTTGATAGTGGTTTGGGATCAGGAATGAAATATTCTTTTAGGGCAGTTTGGCTCTTGTCTTATGGTTTATATATTCTGGATTAGTAGGGGAAAGCAAAGTTGAAAAATTCCCTCTACCCTTCTCCACATCCACATCTTCTCCCCACTCTTGGTTGAACTTGATGGACATGTCTTTTTTCATTTGTACTATGCAACGATTGATTGGGTTACTACATCTTTGGGTCTTCGATATCTGTATGTGCTAAGGACAGTATATGTATATATTAAAAAATAACTAGATAAAGGCAGCACAATAGAGGAGTCCAGTAGCCATGGATGGAAGGAGGGTAACTTCTATAGTGGGTAGTGATGTGTTGGGGTATGCCGTAAAGATTTAAAAGCAAAGCATAATAGCTTGAATTATATTATTTGGTTAATGAGAGTCCAGGAAATAGACTGTCACAGAGGAGATGCAGAGAGTATGTAATTGGAAGAGTAGATAAAGGTAAACCCATAGAAAATTTTTATAAACGTGGATAATTAATACCCAACATACTTTCCATACAACTATATCCATATTGCTATGAAATGGTATAGCTAAAGTAAAACATTTTAAGGGTTTTTCCACTTTGAGTGATCCCTTTTAATTAGAAGAATAAGCTGATCACAGGGTTACTCATGGTTGATATCTCTACTGATAGGCTGTAGGGTGAACCAAAGAGCCAAAATGCTATACCATCTTCATATGTTATATCACCCTGTAGGCCATCCAAATAATGTTTGAATGTGCCAAGTTCTCAAGAGTGAAAGATGCTCTTTGCAGTTTGTTCTGGTTACTAAATAAGTGTCTTGGATTGGTAAACCCCTTTTATCGAAATGTAGGTAGATTTTGTAAACTACTAAATCAACTCTACTGCTGGGCCCCAATAATTAGCTCCACTGGTGGGCTCCAAGAATCATGTCCACTGATGAGCCCCAAGAATTCTCTCTACTGGTGAACCCCAACAATCATCTCCACTGGTGAGCCCCAAGATTCAACTCTACTGTTGGGCCCCAATAATTAGCTCCACTGATGGTGCCCCAAGAACCAACTCCAATAGTGGTCCACATGAATAAGCTCCACTGGTGGGCCCCAAGAATCAGCTTCACTAGTGGGCACCAGGCACCCTAGTCTGATGCTGAGTTTATGATATCCACTCTTAACCTATTTCTTATCTCTTTGCAGCTAAGCTGGAGAACGGCACTCTGGACTGGAGCATGAACTTCGTGACCAGCACTTTTGTGGGCCGTTATTTCAAACATGAAGGAAAGGAAATTGTGGTACAAAAAACTGGTTTCTACTTCATTTCCTCCCAGATTACATTGAAGTGTGTTGATTATTGCCAGGAAGAAGGAGAGGTGTCCCTCTCCATTTTAAAAAACATTGTAGAAAAGCCGATCCTGAAAGTATTTGTTCATATTCACAAGCCCACTATGAAGACGCAACCATCGTCCTTCTCTGGTAGCGTCAGGCACCTTTCCGAGGGTGACCGGATCAGGGCAGAGCTCTGGACTAGCCATGAAAATCTGGAATGGCAATTTGATCGAGAATACAGTGTCCTAGGACTTACCTGGATGAGCTCGTCCCCCGTGGGCTTCCAAGAGCAATGAGTGACTGGTCAAGAATAAGACTTATTGCTTAGGAAATAAGGAACAATGCACTACTGGACATGTGATGGTCAACTCTACGACCGTCTTGGGTTACAGATTTGGGATGTTCAAAAAGTGGCTGTAAAGCCCTTGAATCTTTATGGACATTTATTTTTTTGTTATCACTGTGTGATGTGTCATGGGATTAATGGCTCATACTTGTATCTTGTATAAGAACCTTCTTACACCTCACAGGTTTTTAGTACTTTTTTATTTTGTTTAATATATTGTACAATGTGTTCTACAAAAATGCTGCTCCCAAATGTTCCCGAAGGAGCCGATGGACTCCCAAAAAGGTCAGAAACCTGCCAAATAGTCTGTGGGTTACTGGTAGATGTGTTTCATCATTTTTAGCATCCAACACCTCAACCTGTGATTTCCATTACCCTTAGGACCGCCATTTGAAAACATACATCCTATGCATTATGAGAAAATCAAGCATTCTACAGACTTTTGGGGGGCTCTTAACTTTTTTGCTCTAATTGTAGTATTAGCAATATACTCCAGCTATATTTCTAGAGCATCTCCAACTAAAGCCTTCGAGGGAATGCTATGGCTATGTTCATTGTCATGTACTGCTGTAAAATTGTTATATTTTTTTATTTCTTTGTTATAATACATATATTTATTATTGTGGTCTCAAATGACTTTAATTTATTACAAATTATTTATTAAATATTTATTGATTTGTACTTAATGTGTGATTTCTTCTTCCTTGTATAATAAGGTTATACATGCTAGAAAATACTGAATGGTGGGGGGTGGCACCAGAGACACTAAACCTAAGAGCCTGACAGTTTTGTTCCAAGTCTTTCCTACCAAGGAGACCAAGCACTTGTGAGCAACCGAATAACAAAAACTGCTGACTGCTCTTGTTGGATCACCTTCACCGATCACTAGACCTAGGTCCTATAAATCTCTATTCTGGGCATGCTGAGCAACTGAGTATGGGGGGCTCCAGAGAATGGTAGGTCTCCAAGCATGGTGGGCTCCTGGGCTTAGTAAGTCTCTAGTCATGGCAGTCCTGAGGCTTCTTTTCAGGGAGAAAGACAAAAAAGAGAGGCAGAAAAGAAAGAGGCACTGCGTAAGAGTCATGTACAGGAGCTGTAGGGTGGGCCGTTATCCACTTTACTGGTGAGTCCCAAGAATCAAGTCCACTGATTGGCCCCAAGAATCACCTCCACTGGTGGGCCCCAAAAATCATCTCCACTGGTGGGCCCCAAGACTCATCTCCACTGGTGGGCCCCAAGAACCAACTCCACTGGTGGCCCCAAGAATCAACTCCACTGGTGGGCCCTAGGAATCAGCTCCTCTGATGGGCCCCAAAAATTAACTTCACTGGGCCATGAATATCAATTTCACATGTCAGCACTTCATTCATACAATCTAAAGTAGCTTTTTTGTAGACTTTAAAATTCCATGAAAAGCAGGATCACACGCTTACATGAATCAGGCCGATCATCGGTTCTAGATCACAGCATAAAGCGGTGGATCTACTCCTCCCATCTTTAAAGCAAACCAGAAAGTTAACCATTTCTTAGGAATAGTTTTTAAGATCCATTTCTGAAAACAGACGATATTGTTATAACAAGGATAAGCAGGATCAAAACTACCCATTAGATATGTATGCAAAATAGCCACAAATGTCTACACAAGTAGGTAAAATAACTGCAAATCCTGTTTCAACAAGGAAACAATAACATATAAATATGAAAAACACATACGTTTTAGTTTCATTGAACACATACTGTATATAGAGTATATGATAATATGTTGATAACACTCGTGGGGCCCTAAGAATCCACACCACTGGTGGGCCCCATGAATCAGCTCTACTGATGGACCTCAAGAATTATCTCCACTGGTGGGCTCCATGAATCAGCTCTACTGATGGACCTCAAGAATCAATTCTACTGATGGGCCCTAAGAATTAACTTCACTGGGAGGCCCCAAAAGTCATCTCCACTGTTGGGCCCCAAGAATCAACTCCACTGGTGAGTTCAAAAATAAACTCCACTGGTGGGCCCATGAATCAACTCCACTGGTGGGCCCCAAGAATCAACTCCACTGGTGGGTTCAAGAATCAACTCCGCTGGTGACCCCAAGAATTAACTCCACTGGTAGGCCCTAAGAATCAATGCCACTAGTGGGCCCCAAGGATCATCTCCACTGGTGGGCCCTAAGAATCAACTCCACTGGTGGATTCTAGTAACAAATTTCACTGGTGGGCCCCATGTACTTCACACCGACATTGCAGAGGCTCCTACATTTGAAGTCAGTAGAGGCTGCAGTAAAAGCCAAGCAAGCAGAATTCACATAGGCTTCAGTGGAGACCCTCATCTGGATATGCTTTACCTGTTTTAGACAATATTACTGCTTTAAAGTAATTTTTAGGATATATCATAAATGGCCTCTGTAGGGTCAGTGGTCAGATACAGCACCAAAAGTGGAAGCATGTACAAGAGTATTATTGTGCTGTGTGAAGGGTCCATGGTCTCTTGTGTCTGCTGATGGGTGGGAGTCATAAGTTGGGCTCACAGATTACACAGTGATGGCCTATCCCAGGGGTGTCAAACTCATTTTTAATGAAGGCCATATTAGCATCACGGTGGCTCTCAAAAGACATTGGAGGACGTTGGAGGGTGGATAGGGTGCCGGAGCTCAAAATCCAAGATGGCGCTCGCACTCTGTGCTGGCGATGCCGTCTCTACCAAGAATTGACTGCACAGCCTAGGAAAAGTAAAGAGCTGGTCCCTTTACATCCAGACTTTGTCTATCCCTGCTATCTGTGTCGAAGCTCTTGGGGGCCACATAAAATGACGTAGCAGGCTGGATTTGGAGCATGGCCTTGAGTTATGAAAAAACTTTGAGATTCTCGGTTCACATATTTTGATCAAAAGATGTTTAAGCTGCCCCCGACTTTCAACGTGATCTCAAATAGGGCAGTTCTACACTATCCCTACCTCTCAATAGAACCACATCAGGCCTCTCACTGGGTCAACAGACTTCCTTCATCCAGAGAGAAAAAAATAAAAAAACACCCTACCTTCAGGCTGCACTTCTTATGACAGCCTGTGAGAGTGGGCGGGGACAGAACAACAAAATGGAGGCACCCTTTCCTCCCCATATATGTTAAAATCAATATACACCAAATATAATGTATGGTTCTGCACAAAAAACATTTCTGAAAAAACGTATGCAAACCTGGGTGCCACTGGCAGGGCTGCGGCACACACATATATATATATACATAGTTTCATAGTTTCATAGTTTGTAAGGCTAAAAAAAGACAAGTCGTCCATCTAGTTCAGCCTGTTGTGCTAAGGTGTTGATCCAGAGGAAGGCAAAAACCCCCAATGAGGTAGAAGCCAATTGTCCTCATTTTAGGGAAAAATTCCTTCCTGACTCCAATCTGGGATTCAGAAAAATCCCTGGATCAATGACCCCTCTCCTGAATCCTAGTCACTATAACTTGTTATATTATTACGCTCCAGAAATGCATCCAAACCCTTTTTGAACTCGGTTATTGAATTCACCATGACAAGTTCCTCTGGCAGAGAATTCCACAGTCTCACTGCTCTTACAGTAAAGAATCCCTTTCTATGTTTATGTAGAAACTTTCGTTCCTCAAGACGTAGAGGATGCCCCCTTGTTCTAGATACAGCCCTGTTGTATAAATAAATCCTGGGAGAGATCTCTATATTGACCTTTGATGTATTTAAACATATTTATTATGTCCCCCAAAGCCTTCTTTTCTCTAAACTAAATAACCCTAACCTTGCTAATCTTTCTGTGTACTGTAGTCCACCCAGTCCTTTTATTATTTTTGTTGCCGCCTTTGTACCTGTTCAAGCTCTACAATGTCTTTCCTGTGCACTGGTGCCCAAAACTGTACACAATATTCCATGTGTGGTCTAACCAGTGACTTGTATAATGGGAGAATAATTTTCTCATCATGTGCATCTATGCCCCTTTTAATGCACCCCATGATCCTATTTGCCTTGGCAGCTGCTGCCTGACACTGGCTGCTACAATTAAGTTTACTGTCCACCAGGATTCCCAAGTCCTTCTCCATGTCACTCTTACCCAGTGTTTTTCCATTTAACATGTAATCATGTAATGGATTTTTCCTCCCCATGTGCATAACCTTGCATTTATCAGTGTTAAACCTCATCTGCCATTTCCCTGCCCAGGCCTCCAACTTATCCAGATCCCTTTGTAATAACACATTATCCTCTATTGTGTTGATTACTTTACAGAGCTTAGTATCGTCTGCAAAGATCGATATTCTACTGTGTATTCCCTGTGTAAGATCATTAATGAAAATGTTAAAGAGGATAGGGCCCAATACTGACCCTTGTGGTACCCCACTAGTAACAGGGATCCAGTCTGAGTATGTACCGTTAATTACTACCCTTTGTTTTCTATCAGTGAGCCAGTTACTTACCCACTTGCACACATTTTCCCCCAGTCCAAGCATTCTCATTTTATTTACCAACCTTTTATGTGGCACCGTATCAAATGCTTTAGAAAAATCTAGATATATGACTTTATGGTAGTTATTCTTGTTCAATATTGTAGTGTAAACGTGTGAACGTGTAAAATGTGTCTAACTCAAGGCCACAAAAACATTTCTGAAAAAAACGTATGCAAACCGGGTGCCACTGGCAGGGCTGCGGCCACAATGTAATTATACATGTACACACACAGACCGCCGCCAGCGGCACACTACTGCAAAAAGGGCAATAAATTACGTGGAAATCCCTAAAGAAGCATTTATGCTATCTATCATACATGAAAAAACTATGAGACTCTCGGTTCACATATTTTGATCAAAAGATGTTTAAGCTGCCCACGACTTTCAATGTGATCTCAAAATCGGGCAGTCCTATCCTATCTTTACCTCTCAATCGAGCCAATCAGTTTTTTCATGTATGATAGATAGCATAAATGCTTCTTTAGGGATTTCCACGTTGTGTATTGCCCTTTTTGCAGAAATGTGCCGCTGGCGGCGGTCTGTGTGCGTACATGTATAATTACATGTGTGCCGCAGCCCTGCCAGTGGCACCCAGGTTTGCATACGTTTTTTCAGAAATGTTTTTGTGGCCTTGAGTTAGACAATTTTTACTAGTTCACACGTTTACTCTACAATATTGAAGAAGAATAACTACCATATATTCTAATAGGGACCATTTACCATTACAGCAGCTAAACCTCCTGCAGTTCTATATAAAGACTACAGAATTGAGATCACAGTGTGCATCAGCCATGACTATACTCCTCATTTCCTCACCACAAACATATATCTAAATACAAGCAAAGTCAGCTAGCCGACAAATGAGAGTGGGAGGAAATGTATGTGAACAAACAGAAAACATGATGTGTAAACACCGGTGCAGCTATTGAGGGAGGGCGGTCCAACCCAGGCGGCACAGTGATCCTGCCGATGCAGCACACTTGCAAAGTCTCCCAGACCACTATTAATGTTGGCAAGTCTCCTGCACACCGTGCCCATACGACGCTCGGATGGTGAAGACTCAGAGGCTGTGCCCGCACGATCCGCAGAGGGAAACTGCTGAAATATACAGCTGAGCTCTTGCTGGAGTAGGGTGTTTTGCCCCATAGATAGGCTCAGACTGGCCCACAAGGAAGTAAGGGAAATCCTTAGTGGGCCATGGGCATGGTTGGCCCCTTTCAAGAAGAAGAAAGTAGAGGAGAAAAAAAGCATAAAGAAAGTGGCAGAGTGTAAAAGTTATGTACAGTCATGTAAAGTAGCTGTAGGGTGAGCCCCAAAAATCAACTCATCTGGTGGGTCCCAAAACTTAGCTCCACGGGCGGATCCCAAGAATGAACTCCACTAGTGCACCCCAAGAATCAACACCATTAACGGGCCCCAAGACTCAGAGGCTGTGCCCGCACGATCCGCAGAGGGAGACTGCTGAAATATACAGCCGAGCTCTTGCTGGAGTAGGGTGTTTTGCCCCATAGATAGGCTCAGACTGGCCCACAAGGAAGTAAGGGAAATCCTTAGTGGGCCATGGGCATGGTTGGCCCCTTTCAAGAAGAAAGTAGAGGAGAAAAAAAGCATAAAGAAAGTGGCAGAGTGTAAAAGTTATGTACAGTCATGTAAAGTAGCTGTAGGGTGAGCCCCAAAAATCAACTCATCTGGTGGGTCCCAAAACTTAGCTCCACGGGCGGATCCCAAGAATGAACTCCACTAGTGCACCCCAAGAATCAACACCATTAACGGGCCCCAAGAAAAAACACCCCTGTGGAGCCCCAAGGATAAACTCTACTGGTGAACACAAGAATAAACTCCACTGGTGGGCCACAAGAATCAATGCCACTGGTGGGCCCCAAGAATAAACACAACTGTTTGGCACCAATAATCAACTCCACTGATGGGCCCTAGAAATCTAGTCAACTGATGGGCCGTAAGAGTTAACTCAACTGGTGGGCCCCAAAAATCATCTCCATGGGTGGTCCCTAAGAATCAACTTCACTAATGGGCCCTAAGAATCAACTCAACTGGTGGACCCCAATAATCAGCTTTACTGACGGACTCCAGGCACTTAAGTCCAACACTGCCCCTAGATGCCATGGTCAGTAGCATACACAACATCTAGGTGATTAACAGAGTGAGGGGGCTCTCTCTGTCACCCACGGGCACCCCTACACTGAGATGCCAGGGTACTCATGGTTGCCACTGAGCCAGAGGCCAACATAACATAAGTTCCATCGATTTCAAGAACTGACCATATGGGAGTGTCCATCTCTTTGTTACATATGTAGCGACTCATTGGTTCTTGACATTGGCCGCCATCAATGCTATCAATGCTATGCTTTTCACAGAGCCACTGCCAGCTTCACACTCAAACTTCCTAATCAGGCTCTGGGCGGGTCTATAGCATTGGCATATTGGCCAATGATTGGCATATCAGCTCTGCTATTCCTAGCTGATCCAGTTATGGTAACATGACTGCAGGAAGTTTATTAACTGTAGTGCACAAGGTTACAGAGCTCTAAGGGTTAACTTAGACAAACAAGTTCCTGTGCTAGAGATAAGTAGAGAGTGACTCACCATGGTTGGACAGCAGCTTGTAGCAATTAGGTAAGAAATAGAGCAGGAAAAGGGGGTCATTAAACTACATAAACTTGTGTAAACTAGCAGTAGATAAAATCTTCTATATCTCCTAAACAAAGCTAAAGCAAAAGAACTATGTATTTGGTAACAGCAGGGCTGTTCCTAGGGGCGACAGGGCGCAGCTCGCCAGAGGGGGTGCCACGGCCAAGGCTTTACTACCTGGCTACAGGGGGCTACAGAGGGCTAATACCTGGCTACAGGGGGCTACAGAGGGCTACTACCGGGCTACTACCTGGCTACAGAGGGCTACTACCTGGCTACAGGGGGCTACAGAGTGCTATTTGCTGGCTACAGGGGGCTACTACCTGGTTATATGGGGCAATTTACTGGCTACAAGGGGCTACTACCTGGCTACAGAGGGCATTTTACCTGGCTACAGGGTTCAAATAACTACCTACAGGGACCTATATAACTATATAATATGGATCTATATTTCTGCTTATTTGGAGGCCTATATAACTACCTATCTACTTAATAGGGGACCGAGATACCTACCTTTTGGGGGATCTATAAGTTTACATACCTAATAAAGCACTATACACCTACCTAATTGAGAACTGCCTACCTAGTGTGGGGGTGTACCTACATTCTGTCTTAGGGAATTTAACTACTTCCTATATTGGTATACAAAACAAGACTAAAACTTGGTGCACAAATGGGAGCCCCATAGCCGTTTGCAGGCACTTTAACTGTTTGGGTCAAAAGGGGGTAATGATTACCATTTGGGGCACTATAGATGGGGAGTTTGTATAGAGATAGGAATTGGTAGAGAAGTGCTGAAAAGTGAGTCTAAGATGTTTGTTTTGTAAATTCTACAGTGAGGAGTTGTGGCCGGGAGAAGACACCATGGCGGTCTTGGACAGATGGAGAAGAAAAAGGGAAAGAGAACAACTCATCAAAGAAGGGAACAACTCTTTAGAGACGTCAACTGTAAGTTCGTGGATGTAACTTTACTGTAATTGGTTATATGTCTGCAGAGCCTGTGTACAGCGGGTATCTATCTCTGTATGGTCACTGTATGCCAGTAATATTGATTGTAGTATAATGGTTTATATTCAGTAATGTTATGGTGTATTCTTCAGTCACTGTGTGGTGGTGATTTGTGATCAAGGTGTGGCTTCATTATTTAGTCACTTTATGGCGGTGATGTGTATTCATGGTGTGGTGGTATTAATCCGTCACTATGTGGGGGTGTTATGTGGTCATGGAGTGGCAGTATTCGGTCACTGTGTGCTGGTGATATGTGGTCTTAGTAGGATATTGGCACTATTTGCCTGGGATTCTGGTTGGTGTAGCTGTGTTATTTGGTAACTGTATGACTTTTATTTAGTAGTTTTATACATAGCACATTGTGGTAAAGCTTTTTGTATATTTTGGCTTTGGTTGATGGTGATGCACTGTGTCGCATCATGGCACATTAGGTTACCGGGGGGGGAGGGGGGGTTGCACCCCGCCCTGAGTGCAATTTAGCCTAGAAAAGACCCTGGGTAACAGTCTTCATTGAGTTTTTCCCTACATGTTAAAAGATAATCATAGTGGTGAGAAAACCACTTTAAGTTACATTATTGAATCTGCTACTTTATACTCTGTGCAGAAGCAGGCCCTTCAAGTTAATAACCTGTATAGCTCCCTCTAGTAGGAATCATCACCAAGTCCCCGGGTTATGTACGGGTTAGGGACTGTAGGTTTTGAATTTGTATGTAAGTCGGAACAGGGATATTTATTAAATGTAACTCCCGTACAAAAGTTTTTTTTAGTTTTGGATAGTGCCGGGAGGGGTTTTTACATTTGTTTTACTGTATTTGCCCCTGTCAAGAAGATTTCACCTCATTTTCACCCCATGTGCTGCTGCGGCATGATGGAACTTGTCATTCCACAGCTAAGATCTGCTGTGGAACATGAACCTGCAAGTGCCAGCATGCCCCAGAAGTCTCCGATTGTAACTAGGGGACAGATGTAAGTCGGAACGGTGTAAGTCAGGGACTGCCTGTATTTCCTGTAGCTGCAAATAATATTAGCACAACATTGAAGAAGAACTATTGTCCACTCCTCCCGTCAAATGTGTTTCAGTTTATCAATATTCCTGAGACCCTTTTCGGGTTATGCCATGGCATCTTCGTAGGGTTTAAGAGGACTTATCACCTCCAGACAACCTTATGAAATAAAAGAGGACTAAAATATAAACACTTTCTCAAATATAATTAATTAGGAAAATGAAAGTATTTCACCTGTAATTTACTTTTTTTAAAAAGTGCTGGCCCTTTAAAACAGGACTTAATAGGGGCCATCTAGCTCCTCACAGCATGATGGATGACTATGTTGACAGCTTTGTGAACGGTCCTGCTTCTGAGCTGGGAGAGTTCACTGTGCAGGGGGGAGTCTGTAAGCCTGTATCATGTGTACACTGGGAAGCTCTGTGCTGCCATATTCATACTGGATGTTATTACACTAGCAGCTTTGATCTATGGATCTACAGAGTCTGGAAGCCACAGGTAAACCCTGTCACACATATTTCCTCAGTGTGCTGTGCCTGCTGCAGTGTACGTAGTATGCGACTCACACTAAACCCGCGCAAGCAGCTGTGTCCTCAGACCTCCCTGTACAGTTGGTATCTCCCATAGAAAGAATCTTACTAGATTGTGACCTCTTCCTGACAAAATGAAAGTAAAAACTGTTATACTGAGGGAAATCATCAGATTTGCCAATGACACGTATTTGAGAAAATTCTTATCATTTCATCTACTGTAATTTTTCATGTGTTTGTGTGGTGGTGATAGCTCGTTAGTGTCAAGACTAGGATTTGGTCATTCCAAAACACGTTTTCTTCTTTTTTCAACTATTTCTTCATGATTTCACTTTGTATTTGACCAGGCGCCTCTTCAGCTTGAAGTCATAGATTGTGGCCTTAACATTCTTCTAAGAAATGTGTTTTAAATTTAAATTTGTTGTTACCATAATGATCACAGGTCAACTGGCCTAAAAGTAGCAGAGCTGCCCCAAATTATGATGCCCCCTCCATCATGCTCCACAGTTGAGATGAGGTTTTGCTGTTGGTGTGCAATGGTTTTTTTTATGCCAACATAGTGATATGCTATAGAAACCCACTTCTGCCTCATCTGTCTATAGGACATTTTCCAAGAAGCAGTGTTGAGCATCCAGGTGGTCTCTAGTAAACTTGATACAGGCAGCAGTATTTTGTTTGGACAGCAGCATCCTTCAAGGTGTCCTTCCATGAACATCATTCTCGTTTTCTAATAGTCTGCACATGAGCAGAGGTTTTGCAGTTTGTAGAGTTTTTCAGGGGCTATGTTGTTCTTTCTCATCTCTTTTAGGATTGAGGATTCTTGTTCTCTTGGAGTGATGTTAAACGGGTCTTCCTACCATGGATATGCCATCAAAGTCTGATAGGTGCTTGTCCCACCCCTGGGCACTCACCTATCTAAAGAATAGGTCCCCAAAAGTGTTGACTCACAATGGAGAGCAGAACTCTCCATTCTATTCTATGAGAGTTCAGAGTACAACCGAACATTCCGCTCCCCTATACTGGGAACTCCCATAGAACAGAATGGAAAATACCGAGCTTCCTCTATACTGGGAACTCCCATAGAACAGAATGGAAAATATCAAGCTTCCTCTATACTGGGAACTCCCATAGAATAGAATGGAAAATACCGAGCTTCCCTGTACTGGGAACTCCCATAGAGCAGAATGGATAACACAGCACTCCCCTGTACTGGGAACTCCCATAGAACAGAATGGGGAACACAGCACCCCCCTGTACTGGGAACTCCCATAGAATAGAATGGAAAATACCGAGCTTCCCTGTACTGGGAACTCCCATAGAACAGAATGGAGGACACAGCACTCCCCTGTACTGGGAACTCCCATAGAACAGAATGGAGAACACAGCACTCCCCTGTACTGGGAACTCCCATAGAATAGAATGGAGGACACAGCGCTCCCCTGTACTGGGAACTCCCATAGAACAGAATGGAGAACACAGCGCTCCCCTGTACTGGGAACTTCCATAGAACAGAACGGAGAGAACATAGTGCTCCTTTGTACTGGGAACTCTAATAGAACAGAATGGAGAGAACACAGCACTCCCCTGTGCTGGGAACTCCCATAGAACAGAATGGAGAGAACACAGTGCTCCTGTGTACTGGGAACTCCCATAGAACAGAATGGAGAGAACACAGCGCTTCCCTGTACTGGGAACTCCCATAGAGGAAAATGGAGAACACAGCGCTCCCCTGTACTGGGAACTCCCATAGAGAAGAATGGAGATAACAGAGCTCTCCTGTACTGGGAACTCCCATAGAACTGAATGGAGAGTCATGTGCAAGGGTGACTAACTCTCCATTCTGACCCGACACTTTCAGGGTCCCGTTGCCAAGATCGGTGCAGGTCCCAGAGGTGAGACCCACACCTTTCAGACTTTGATGGCATATCCTAAGAGCATGCCCCTTTAATAGAACATCTATTCCCAGTGAGAGTAGAAACAGCCCTTTATTTTCACAATTTGTGGAAAATGTGTCTAATAACAGATTAATGTACACCCAGGTCATTAACTTTTGTTGCCTTTTCCAGTCTCTATAAAACATCTTCTGAGTCTTCTGAAAGCTGCTTGCATTGTGCACAATAAGCAATCCTTCCTGAGCAGAACAGTTTTGTTTTACAAACGGCAGGAATCCTCCTGCCATTTTATCTTTTCCTGCTTATTAGGTCAGCAGAAGTCTCTGTGTTATGTCTGTCTTGTTGTCTGTGTTTGTTTGGAGTGGTTACATGGTAGCTGCTCAGGATTCTTGATTATCAGCTGACCTGGCTGTGCCCCTGAGTTCATTAGGCCTCTATAAAGGTTAGCTGAATAGGGCACTCCGCTTATGTTTGGATCCTGTTTAGTCCTGCTGCGTTGGATTGTTCTGTCTAGTGTCAGTCAGTAGTGTTTGACTGAAGAATCTTGTTTCTTTTCTCAGTCTTTTTTGGTCTAGACTTGGAGTTACTAGCTTTTGAGAAATAATAAAGTAGTGTTTGCTTAGTTTTTTTTGTTGGCCCCCATCCAGGTATCGCTGGGTAATAAAGCCACCCTCTGTATTAGGGTCAATTGTAGCTTAGGGACATATTTGAGGGAAAGGTGTTAGGGAGATAACAGGGGTAAAGGTTCCGGTGTTAGGGGTAGTCATCGAGTGACTATTTTAGGGATAACATAGGGACAGTTAGCTAGAGAAATATTCTTATCACTCTCCCATTCCTGGAAAATAAAAGCATTTCAATTTCCACCAATCCGTGGACCTGTCTTCTTTTGTCTGCTGTTTGCCAAATCACCTAGCCATTTGTTATTTTACTGACATGCTTCCTATTGCTTTTTCATCTGACTGCTGGTGAACTAATTGTTGTTACCAGTTGTTGTTGTCTTGTATTACTAATTATTGTTTGGAGTCCACGAGCGTTATTACTATTGTGCAGTAATTAGGATTTCTGTGCCTTTTTCTAATGGCCACTAATGGATATCTAATGGCAACTACTCTGAATGTTTACCCAAAGTGCTCAATATAAGCACATGAATAATCCAGTTGTTTGTGTGTTACTGGTTAGATTAGGTTTGTCTATAACTGTGACTTAGATGACAATCGGACCACTTTTTTTGTAATTCTTGCAGAAATCCAGGTAATTCCAAAGGGTTCACTTACTTTTTCTCGTAGCTGTATGTTTATAAGCCCTTAACAAAATGTTCTCTCTTTAAATATCTATATAATGCAAACTGTAAAAGAGGCCGGGAAGCTGAAATATTTTATCATATCTCAAGACTATGTTCAACTCTCCTTGCAAAAGGCTCAATAATTCCATTCTCCATGTGTAACAGAAACTTATTGTACTTGCAAGTGCTAGAGGAAAGAAGAGTATGAAACAGCGAAATCTGCGACCACATCCTCCCACTCGAGACTCAAGAAGGCATCTTTTTGACTATGTACATGTATGAGTTGAGGTGGCTCTAGGCTATTGTATAACAATGATCTTAGCTTTCATTGTAGAAGAAGTAAAAATATCAAAGGTTTTTGCTCCCTAAGAACCAAACTTGAGTTCCACCATGATCCCATAAAAACTATGCAATGATAGTAGATTTTTAGATGTACATACAGTACGGTACAAATACATAAGGAACTTTCCTAACTCACAAGAGACCATCACAGCCAACTGAATATAGTGGTCCCTCAAGTTCCAACGGCTTTAGGATAGAATATTTTAACCATACAATGGTCTTTGCTGGGACTATGTATCTTGAGACCTGACTCAACATACAATGTCCTAAACACTGCTGATCTGCAGAACATGCTATTGTCTAGGTATTCCTTATATTTCCCTAAAAACCTGTCCCTAACACTTTCCCTAATATCAGACCCCCTTAGCCCTGATGATGTCCTTACCAATGTCCCTGAGTTGGTTGACATGAATGGCAGACTGGATTGAAGCCAACCAGCAGTCGAATGCAAGTAATGTACAAAGTATGTATCAATAACAAACATTAGATGATGGACCTCAATATGTAAGGTTACGAAGACAAAGATGGAGGTGAAATGACAAATGACTTGCAACAAGACGCTAAGCAATACCTGATCCTGATGACTAACTTCCCCTAATTTGTCCTTAAAAACCCGTCCCTAAGGTTATGTTCACATAGCTATGATTGGGGCGCATTTTGCCGCGTATTTCGCCATGTACTGCACTCAAATAAGAGTGAAATGCGCCCCAGTCATTACGGTAATCCACAGTTCTCATAGAGACCCATAAAAAATACATCAATGGGGCCACAGCCCCCCCCCCCGCCCCCCGGTGCATAACCCTGATCGGCGCGAGCTCCCAAGCACACGCGTCTTGGGGGGGCCCGACTGTACGCCCCGCGATTATGCTGTGTGAGCATAACCTAACACTTTCCCTAACATCAGACCCCCCAGCCCTATTCCTTCACTGACAGTATCGCTATAACAAGTTTGTACTAGAATTCGGGGGGAAGGGCCTAAATCCAGGGATTAATTCGATTGCCAGATTGGAGTTGGGAAAGGATTTTTTTCCCCCTAAAATAGTAAATTTGGGTTTTTTCTACTCAGGGGTATTTTTGCCTTCCTCTGGATCAACTTTTAAGCAAAATGGCTGAACGGATGGACGTCTTGTCTTTTTGGCCTTAAAACCAGTAACTAGTAATTTCCCACTATTTGACCCTAACCAAACAGCAATTATCAAATGGAACTCAGGAATAGTATACACTGAAAAACTGACACAGGGCAGAACTAAAATAGCCAGAGGAATAAGGACAAACAGGGCCTGAAGAAGCCACTAGTGCGAACCGCGCGCAGGGAGACCTCCTGGTATATACCTATTGGGTAATATTATTACACTGTATGCATTATTAACTTTTGATCCTATCCATAAGGATATATTATCTTTGTATATGTTACTTATGCATCATTGCATCACTGGGATTATCTATTTATTTATGGGGGTAAATTATTTTTTTTTTTAGATTTATCTATATTACTATTTAAATATACAGGGCGACATGTATGAATTCGACTGCGTACTTTTTTTTTAACTTGGCGCCGACACTTTTCCCTTCTAAATAGTTATAGAAGAGTGTAGAATACGACAGTATGAAATTTTTGGCGCATTACATAACTTATTGCGCCCAAAATTTTGATGGTCATAAAGTAAAGCCCACACTTGCCGCACTAAGCCAAATTTAAAGCGCCAAAAACTTCATACTGTCGATTCTACATTTTTCTATAAAATTTAAACTGGAGTGCCGGGGCCCCAAATTTAAAAAAAAAGTACGCAGTCGAATTCATACGTCGCCCCCCATACTTGCCCTTTAAGACTTTTTCCCTATATTTATTTTTATATACATTATTGTTTGTTGCACTTTGGATGCACTATTTCTTATTGAATCATGTTGATATGGATCTTAAAGGGGTTGTCTCACTACATTGATTCATCTCACCTCGTCCTGTTTTCTTTTTCATTTTGAATTCAGGGGCGGGTTTTCTGGCTTCTACTAGCTCATAAACCTAGCTGTAGCTATAGCAACCATGCGGCAGCCACAGGAGAGATCAGACAGGCTGTACTATATGACTAAGTCACCAACAGGATAGATCAAACGGGTCTGAAAGCTATAGGACCTGGGACTGATGCAGCCCTACAAAGGGGATACTAGGAATAGGTAGGAATTGTAAGGGACACAATTGAAAAGTGACTTGTTTTTTTTGCAAATCTTTAACTAAAAAGCACAATCCCTGTATGAGACAAACCCCCTTTTAAATTTTTGTGTAGATATTTATTTTTAAAATTATAATCCCTTTGGGATAGTTTTAACCCCCATTATTGTATTTTAAATCTTTTTTTTTTATTTATTTTTAACATTCAATAAATAAAGGATATAATTAATTTTTTTTTTTCTTCTGATTATCATGGTTGATAGGTTGTATTGAGTTGGTCAGAGCTGTTTACTGTATGTTTTTTCTGGTTGTGTTCTACCTCATGGGGGGTTTTGCCTTCCTCTGGATCAACACTATAGCACAATAGGTTAAATGGGTTGATGTCCCGGTTTTTTTTCCACAAACTAGTACTAGTAATATTCCCACAAGCTGACCTACCAAACACAGTTTTCAAACAGAACACAGGAATAGTACACACTGAAAAACTGACACAGGGCAGAACTAAAATAACCAGAAGACTAAGGACAAACAGGGACTGATCTAAGTGGTTACAAAAGCTACAACAAAACAGGACATATCCGAACTAAATATGTGAGATACAAGAAATAGAATGCAAGCAGAGCACAAGACTCAAACTCTCAGCTCAACAGTATACTCTGCGCCAGCTGCCAAGTAAACCTCACCCACAAAGCGAGCTCCTGTGCCGCATTTTCAGCTGATAGCCCTGAAAGTTGTTTAGGGCAGGAGCATAACAACTACCTCATCTGCGCTAGTATGCAGGAGAAGACGAAATGGCAGAAGGACTGCTGCTATTCATACAAGGACAGGTATTAACCCAAAGACACATTTTAGAAATCTAGGTGTAGTATTGTTCTAGCTTTCATTTGTCTCATTAAGTACTGATTGGTGATCAGCTTGCTAAGGTCAGCAGAGGCTTTGGCTATGGCCCAGTAAGCACAGGTGGGGGACACTTTTTGGGACAGGTAAGACTGCCCACTGAAGGTCACTTTGGGTTGACCAAGATTACACTTGTGTTTTTTGGCGAAAAGACTACAGAAATATTCAAAGATGTTTTTCACCAGCAAATAAGAAAGAAAGTCTTGTGAAAGTCTACAAAACAGGCAAACACAAGGACGAGGTAGGTAAACAAGTTCTCAGTCTTAGCACATTTCCTTCCTTATTCCCCTCCAGCCATGTGGTTTGTGTCGTCATCTGAATCGCTGTCATGGAAAGTTTGTAAAACCAAAACCCCATATCCGAGGTCAATGCTTTTTTCCTTTATGCTAAAATCAGATGGATATAACGTATACTTATGTACCATATAAGTATTAAACAATAGAGCAAAGGGGAGTATTATCATACCAAGGCGAAACCCAAAAAGTCTTGGGGCCCGAGCAAAAATTTGAAAGGGGGCCCCCATTCCCATGCACCATCTACAATGCGTATATTTTTATGTGCAGAGGATTTTTGGGGCCCCCCCTCAGCTGCGGGCCCGAGCGACGCTACCGCGCCCCCCCCCGGTACTACCCCCTGATCATCCGGGGGGCTAAGTTTCTTTATATTATATATAATTGGTGGTCAGTGACCTTGTGCCTAGGTGAAGAGTTACAAAATAAAATGGTGCCTGTTTTCTGCCAACATTACTAATATCAGCTTCGGAGCTTACTGCATACAACCTACCTAGTTACTAGTTCAAGAACATATTTTAATAAGAACTTTGTGCAGCAACCAACATAGACCACCCCTATACAATCCCCGGTTTAGACCCACATGAATATTGTGTACAGTTTTGGGACCAGTGCACCGGAAGCTTTGAGAGTTTAAACAGGTACAAAGCGGCAACAAAAAAAAAAAAGGACGGGGGGACACATACCAAAAAATTTGCAAGATTAGGGTTTTTAGTTTAGAAAAAAAAAAGGCTTCGGGGGAAATAAAAAATATGTTTAAATATCAGAGGTCAATATAGAGATCTCTCCCAAGATTTTTTTAACCCGGGGAAATGTACAGAACAAGGGGGCGCCCTCACTTTTGAGGAAGAAATTTCTACATAAACAAAAAGGGATTCTTTACTGTAAGAGCAGTGAGACTTTGGAACTCTCTGCCAGATAAAGGTGTCATGGGGAACTCAGTAAAGAAGTTCAAAAATTCAAATTCCATGTAGATTTTAACCTGGTTGGGCTTGTAGCAGACCCAAAAGTATGCTTAAAAAAACAACACAGACTAATGCTTTATAACACCACCAAGTACTATCACCACCGTGTGTCACAGATGGCATGATTAAAAGCCTTGGACCTAGAAAGTGTCCGTACATGTGGCCCATGGGGATTCATGTATGAAAATTTTCGGGATAAGACGCCTTTTTCCCATAGAAGCCAATCAGAGCCATAGCAACAAAAAAAGCTCATAACAACCAAACAGAGCCCATAGGAAAACCAATCAGGGCCAAAAAACCAAACAGGCCAAGCAAACCAAACTTTTCTCATAGCAACCCAAACAAAACCCAACAAAACCCCAACCGACCCCCCAAAAAACCCCAAACCCAAAAAACCCAACAAGAGCTCATAGTGACCATGAGCTCATAACAACCACCCAAAACCCATAGCAACCAAACAGAGTCAATGACCAATCAGAGCTCATAACAACCAAACAGAGCCCATAGCAACCAATCAAACTCATAGGGCCCAAACAAGCTCAACAACCCTCAAAGCTCATAGGAACCAATCAAGCCCATAGCAACCAATCAGAGCTCATAACAACCCGCAGAGCCCATACAAACCAAACAGAGCCATAACAAACCCTCAGAGCTCATAGCAACCAATCAGAAGCAGAGCAACCCTTTAGCTCATAGCAACCAAACAGAGCCTTTCCCATAGTTCAACCAATCAAGCTCATAGGAAACCCAAAAACCCCTAGCCCAAAAGCCCCCAACCCAAACCAAAAAAATCCCCATAACAACCATCAAACTCTAGCAACCAACAGAGCTCATAACAACCAGTCAGAGCCATAGCAACCAATCAAACCAACAACCATTTAGGCTCATAGCAAACCCAACAAGCTCATAGTCAACAATCAGAGCTCAAGCAACCAACAGTGCCAGCTTTTTTTTTTCCAGACATATATGAAAATTTAAACTAGCTGTTGCTATGGGCTCTGATTGGTGGCTATGAGCTCTGATTGTTGCTATGAGTTCCGATTGGTTGCTATGGACTCTGAATGGTTTACTATGCGCTCTGATTGGTTGCTGTGGAAAACTGATTGGTTCTATGGCTCTGAAAAAGTTTCTATCGCCCGATTGGTTGCTAAAATGAGCTCTGATTTTTTTTGCTATTTTCGCTCGATTGTTCATGAGCTCTGATTGTTTCTATGAGCTCTATTGGGTTTCTATGAGCTCTTTTTTTGGTTTTGCCTAGGGTTTTGATTGGGGTTTCTTAACTCTGATTGGGTTTCTATGAGCTCTATTGGTTGCTAAATGAACCTCTGATTGGTTGGCCCATTGGGGCCCCTGATTGGTTTCATACTCTGATTGGTTGCTATGAGCTCTGATTGGTTGTTATGGGCTCTGATTTGTTGCTATAGGCAACAAAGACAGTCTTACTACTTCAGTTTTCATACATAAGGTCGTTTGAGTTTCTGTTTCAAACCATTTGCAACATCTCTGCTTGCTGACCAACCCCCATTACCTAGCGCTGCTCATGCACCTACAGCTTTTACTATACTTACACATGAGTAATTACCTTTAAGATAATGAAGTCATCGTAAAAAGTCATCTGTAATAATCCATGAGTCAGAGGGACATAATGCTCCTCGGCCTGGTCTGGGCATCATATGATTGTGAGGGGAATTTCTGGAGCAAAGAACCCATCGTCGATCTGTTCCTCCTCATTGATATAACAAAGTGTCAGTGCTCCTAATATCATCCCAAAACCCACGAAAAGGGAAACCCGCAGCCAGCCCGGGGAAAAACCAAGCCGAGAAACCCAAAATTTAACATCAGGAGGACAAAAAACATCAGGCTCGGGACTGTCCCTGGAGACATCTCTACACGGGTCACCATTGTGTCACCAACATAGACCAGCTCATTTCACCTGCCTCATCCCAGGCAATTTTTTTAACTCCCACCCCCATAAAGACCAGGACCTTGAATTATTTTTTTTTTTTTCAGTGATCATAATTTTTTTCCTATTTTTTTGGGGGGTTCACGTAACTGTACGAGGCCTTGTTTTTTCATGAAATGCCAAAAAGAAGAAAAACCTATTATTAAACTCAAAAAAACATAAAAAAAATTACATAAATGGATAAAAATTGTGTGCTATGGATAAAAGCTCAGAAGGAGCAGTATGCCAATAGTACATGGAAAAAGCAAAAAATAGTTATGAAAGATCAACTCAAGAAAGATACAGGAGCACAAATAACAATAAGCAAGTATCACAATAACGAAATAATACCCTCCATAGTGAGGGATCAAACCTAAAAGAACATATGTATACAGACCAAAGAGTGAGGCTCAGAAACCCCAACACGCATTTCACCATCCGGCAGCAACAGTGTTTTCATGTTTTTCGATTTCAATAAAATTATGATTTTATGACAGGTTTTTCTTCTTATTAAAAAGGAATTTTCAGCACCGGCCCGGGGGAAAATTTAGGAAAATTGGGTGAGTTGAAAAAACGCACTTTTTGGGAAAAGAGTAAAAAAGGTTTTAAAATCACAAAAACACTACATTTGTTGACGCGTTTCGGGCCAGTTAGAGGGCCCTTAGTCTAACACAATCGTAGAGAAAAAAAACCAATATATCCCCACTTCCTAAAGCAATTACAAAATGCACCTAATTTTAACTCGTTTATTTTTGGGTTAAAAAAAACATTTGCTTGAAAAATTAAAAAATACAAAAAAGGACACTATAATCTTTTGCAAACAATTAATAAGAAACATGACAATATTCAAAATAAAAACAAATTTCCCATCTATAATTCAGGCCTCAGGGTATCAGTATCTAAAATAAAACCAAAGGGGTTCCTTAGTATAAAACCTCCCCCCCCCCCCCCCCTCTCCCCCACGGGGGGGGGTTTAAACCTTCTATAGCCCCCTAACAAAAAAAAGAACCAATCTCCTGCATATCGTCTCTAAAATGCTTTGGGCGCACCCGAAGCTTCTTGTACTAGTGGGCTAACGTCTAAATATGCCCCTAATTCCCAATGTGGGTTCGGGGGTACAGCCAATAATGACTCACATTGATCAACCCAAAACAATATACCCATGATCACTGTGGCAATTTATAATGAGGGGAATATAATTTTTTGGTAGCAGGGACAAAAACTATTTCCTTTTATATATATTTGCAGAGAGCACCCGCTCGTTCCCACTTGAAAGACCTTTTAAAACTAACCCAAACTCTTGTTTTTTTTTCTGACGTTCATATCTGTGATGTATTTTTTCTGTAATTTTAAAACCATTTTTACTCTTGTCCAATAAAGTGCGTTTTTTCAACTCACCAACTTTTCCTAATTTACCCCGAGCACGAGTGCTGAAAATTCCTTGTTCATACTTCTGCTTTGGATCCCGCAGTCGGATACCTACCTCTCTTCAGTGCACCATGTGTGGAAGGGGAGCAGTCAGATCCTATATGGACTTCAAATGCCGGTGAGCGTTTTCTGTTTTCTTTTTATTGTTGTTCTCTTCTTATTAGACATGCCTATCATGTACAGTGGTTACAGAAAGTATTCAGACCCCTTTAAATTATTCACTCTTTGTTTCATTTCGGCCATTTGGTAAGATCCAAAAAGTTCATATTTTTGCTCATTAATGTAGACTCTGCCCCCCCTCCCCCATCTTGCAAGGAAAAAAACAGGAATGTAGATATTTTTGCAAATTTATTAAACAGGAAAAACTGAAATATCACATGGTAATTATTATTCAGACCCTTTGCTGTGACTCTCATATTTAACTCTCATGCTGTCCATTTCCTTCTGATCCTCCTTGAGATGGTTCTACTCCTTCACTGGAGTCCATCTGTGTGTAATTAAACTGATTGGACTTGATTAGGAAAGGCCCGCGCCTGTCTGTAGAAGAACTCACAGCTCACAGTGCATGTCAGAGCACATGAGAATCATGAGGTCTAAGGAACTGCCCAAGGAGCTCAGATACAGAATTGTGGCAAGGCACAGATCTGGCCAAGGTTACAAAAGAATTTCTGCAGCCCTCAAGGTTCCTAAGAGCACAGTGGCCTCCATCATCCTTAAATGGAAGAAGTTTGGGAGACCACAACTCTTCCTCGACCCGGCCGTCCAGCCAAACTAAGCAATCGTGTTCTGGTTTTTTTACACCATGCATGCATCATTGGAAATATTGTTATAAATTCATTATACAGGTTGTTGCAGCTGTGGAGATACCAAATGTGCGTATGCTGTGTTGTTTTGACTTGAACACCCCCTTAAAGACATTGGGTGACATGTTTTAAAAGAGGCACGGCCACGCCGGTTTTAAAGCGCAATAAATGAGTGTATAGTGCGCCTTACATAGCATAGCATAGCTTAGGTGCATGCAGAGGTCAGGTGTAGTACCTGGTGCAAACTGCACCTAGTTTAGGTGTACGACTGTTCATACATATATAGAATAGGGCAAGGACGTTTTTATGATGCAAAATATATTTTTTTTTAAATTGTGCAGCCCCAATCATACCTGTTGCCCAATGTTTTTTACAAAAGAAAAAAACACTTCGCCTCCTAGTGAACCCAGCTGATTACCTAAAATGTGCATGGTGCAAGGAAGAGGCATCGGCTGGATATGTAGAGCAATTCACTAGCAAAAGAATTTGTGATAAATATTATTAAAACACATAAAATGTATTGAAAACCCATTAAAAATTAGCATAATAGAAAAATGCATAATGGTTTACGCGCTTCAAGTCACTCTCTGGGCTCTTAATCGTGATTAACTGCTCAATGTTTTTAACCCCTGAAGACTGGGCCAAAGTAATGAAGATTTTTCCGGTGATCAAACTGCTTTATCTTTTGGCCATTCTAGTTTTATTTGGTCAGGTGCAACCGTACACCAATTTTTTATTTCGGGAGAAAAAGGGCAAAAAAAGTAATTCTGACGTTTTTTTTAAAGACATAGATCATCAAAAATCATATTATAAATAAAAAATACAGATTTTTGCCGTTGTTGGTATTCCAAAACTGTGGTGTTTTTATTTCTGGCTTAAACGCATCCTAAAAGTCAATTTTTTGAACATCTTTGAAGACCCAACAGTCAAGTTCTGGTTCACATCTGAGTTGCAAGTTCCATTGGGAACACCAGAAAATGCTGCTGAAAATACTTTTTCCAGTAAAATGAAGACTCTACGGCGGAAACCTGAAGGACCTCAATGTGATCACTGGGGTCTGTGAGGCGCCATTGATGTACATTGCAAATGTATCCAATTCCACCTTGTAGGTTCCGAATGGAACCTTCTAACCAGATATGAACCGGGTCTTAGGCCTTGAAGACATGAATATATGTATTTTTACCATGGTCATAACTACAGGTAGTTGCAATTATGTGGATACAAATATGTCTAGATTATGTTATAATAATACACTTTGCAGTTATCATGGGTGTTTATGTGGTGTTCACTAATATTTGTATTTACTCCTTTATAGGACCCCAAAAAGCAATGACGTTCTTCATCTAACGGTACATATAGGGTTGGGATGATGGGTAGGCTAAGATAGGTGACCAGCAAGGATGCAACCTTATCCCAGGCAGGAAGGAGGCGCATGGAGGTATGGGCTGAATTTTCCATTTGGAGGACGCTATGTACCTCATTTACCTAAGGCACCAGAACACCTTGTCCCAACCCTTGGTACATAGGCAGGTTACTTCTACACGTGCTCCAACAAGTGACAGTATGAACGACCACCCTGAGGTCCTTCAATAGTCCCAGGGCTATCTGCCCATAATGTAAGTAGTATGGGATTCCCTGAGATGGACTTGGAGGGTGGGTTCCTGTGATCAATACTGGGCATCCACTTCACTTTTTCTGTTTTTTAGAATTTCAATGTTTGGGATCCCCCAATGTTCACAATAATCTGATAAGCCACCACCATCTTAGTCCAATGAATATGTACTAACCAATATAATACAGCATGTGAGTGACTGAGTTTCCAGATAGGTCACTATTGTGTTTTTGTAGACACTTTTCATGTCCGGTCTTTGTAACAAATGTCGGTAAATTAGTAAATAGGTCGACGTCTGTTGAAAACAGGAAATGCTTATAAAGTCTCACGTAAGATACTTTTAAGTCAAAATACTGAAGATAGTTGGACTAGCAGGTCGACATGTATGAAAGCTGCCACAGACTAGACAGTCGTAATCAGCAGCTTAGTGGTGCAGCAAAATTTGTCTTGCCAGATTGAAATTGGCATGGGTTAGTACGACATTTGTGCTCCACATTCCATAGAAAAAAATGGGACATTATTTACTAAAAAAACACAAATATAAGGCCAAACTCACAGCTCAATGGTTATACATTGAACCATTCCCAGTAAGAGGCAAAAAGCCCCAATGCTACCTGGGAGAAACTTTTACAGGTGAAGCTCAATAATGAACAATTTCTTACATATCAATTTACTAGCGAGGCAGTGCCCAGCAAAAGAAAAAAACTGGGCCCCAAAGATAAACCCACTGGTGGTCTCTACGTGTGAAATCCGTTGTTGGGCCCCAAGAATCAATTCCTCTCGTGGTCCCCATCAACTCCACTGGTGGACTCCAAAAATAAACTCTACTGGTGGGCCCCATAATCAACTTCTCTAATGGCCCCAAGAATCAACTCTACTAGTGGGCCCCAAGAATCAACTCCACTGGTGGACTCCTGGAATTATCTCCATTGGTGGGCCTCAAGAATCATCTCCACTGGTGGGCCTCAAGAACCATCTCCACTGGTGGGCCTCAAGAACCATCTCCACTGGTGGGCCACGAGAATGAATTCCACTGCTGTACCCTGAAAATCAACTCCACTGGTGGCCCCAAGAATCAACTCCACTGGTGGGCCCCAGAATCATCTCCACTGGTGGCCCCAAGAATCTACTCCTGTGGTGGGCCCCAAGAATCATCTCCACTGGTGGGCCCCAAGAATCAACTCCACTGGTGGACCAAAAAGATTCAACTCCACTGGTGAGCCCGGAGAAACAACTTCACTGGTGGGCTCCAATAATCAACTCTACTGGTGGCCCCAAGAATCAACTCTACTGGTGGGCCCCAAGAATCAACTCTACTGGTGGGCGTCAAGAATCAACTCCACTGGTGGGCCCAAAGAATCATCTCCACTGGTGGGCCCCAAGAATAAACTCCAGTGGTGGGCACCAAGAATCAACTCCACTGGTGGACCAAAAAGATTCAACTCCACTGGTGGGCCCCGAGAGTCAACTCCACTGGTGGGCCCCAAGAATCATCTCCACTGGTGGGCCCCAAGAATCAACTCCACTGGTGGGCCTCAAGAATGAACTCCACTGGTGAGCCCCAAGAATCAACTCCACTGGTGGCCCCAAGAATCAACTCCACTGGTGAGCCTCAAAAATTCAACTCCACTGGTGGGCCCCAAGAATCAACTCCACTGGTGAGCCTCAAAAATTCAACTCCACTGGTGAGCCCTAGGCACCTTAGTCTGGCTCTGCTTGTAATTGCTTAGTTTGAGGATACTAAACCAAACCTGTGCATTGAAGGATTTTGTGTGGTAACTAAACTGATAAAGAATGATGTTTTTAGAGGTGGTGGCAGATTTCAATAAGTGAGGAAGTGGTCTGGATATGTCACCAGTGGTAGGCAGTGAGTCATGGAGCAGAAATAAGAAGCAAGTTTCAAAAGGTCACACATGAAACCATGAGGCGAGGTGTTACCCCCAGGACTGGCCCTTTATAATTATATTAATAAAGGAAAGGACTGGCTAAAATGGAGAACAAACCACAGTGGTGTTTGAAAGTGTGGGAGCTACGAGAATATTCTAAACTTCTACATAAAATTGGCCTAAATCTACATCAGACTGTCACAGTCCTTACAGTAGATAAAGAACCAAATCATACAAACGTCATGATCCATGATGCTACCACCACCATGTGTCACAGATGGCATGATTCATAATACTACCACCACCATGTGTCACATGTGTCACAGATGGCACGATCCATGATACTACCACCACCGTGTGTCGCAGATGGTATGATCCCTGATACTACCAATCACTGTGTGTCACAGATGGTATGATCCATGCTACTACAAGCACCATGTGTCACAGATGGCATGATCCATGATACTACCAGCGCCATGTGTCACAGATAGTATGATCCATGATACTACCACCACCGGGTGTCACAGATGCATGATCCATGATACTATAAGCACTATGTATTACAGATGGCATGATCCATGAATCTACCACCAACTTGTGTCACAGATGGTATGATTCATACCACTACAACCACTGTGTGTTACAGAGGTATGATCCATGACACTGCCAGTACCGTGTGTCACAGATCATACGATCCATGATATTATAACCACTGTGTGTCACAAATGGCGTAATCCTTGACACTACCAACACTGGGTGTCACAAATGGCATACTACATGCTACTACTACCACTGGGTGTCACTAAGGCATGATCCATAATACTACCACCACTGTGTGTCACATATGGTATGATCCATGACACTACCACCACTGTGTGTCACATATGGTATGATCCATGACACTACCACCACTGTGTGTCACATATGGTATGATCCATGACACTACCACAACTGTGTGTCTCATATGGTATGATCCATGACACTACCACCACTGTGTGTCGCAGATGGTATGATCCATGATACTACCACAACTGTGGTCCAGATGCATGATCCATGATACTATCAACACTATGTATCACAGATGGCATGATCCATAAATCTACCACCAACGTGTGTAACAAACATATGATCCGTGACACTACCAGCATCATGTGTTGCAGATGGCATAATCCATGACATTACCACCACTGTGTGTCGCAGATGGTATGATCCATGATACTACCAATCCAGGTGTGTCACAGATGGTATGATCCATGATACTACCACAACCGAGTGTCACAGATGCATGATCCATGATACTACCAACCCATGGGGTCACAGATAGATGATCCATGATAACTACCACACCTGCGTGTCACGATGCATAATCCTTGATACTATAAGCACCATGTATCACAGATGGCATGATCCATGAACTCCACCACCAAACCATGTGTCACAGATGGTATGATTCAAAACCCACAACCACTGTGTGTCACAGAGGTATGATCCATGACACCACCAACACCGTGTGTCAACATAGATCATAAAGGATCCATGATATCTGATACACCACTGGGTCACAAATGGCAAACCATTGACACTACCAACCACTGGTTTCACAAATGGCATGATCCATGGTACTACCACCACTTGGGGGTCAACAAGGTAAAATCCAGGATACTACCACCACTGTGTGTTGCATAATGGTATGATCCATGACACTACCACCACTGTTGGTCCCCCATGTTAGAGGACAAGGTGACACTCCCACCAAAATGGTGGGTCACATCTGGTAGGAACAATTGGTCCCACTCGTCCAAGGAACATGTGGGTCACATATGGTATGAACAAGACACTACCACCACTGTGCTGTCGACGATGGATGATTTCCATGATACTACCACAACTGTGGTCCAATGCATGATCCATGATACTATCAACACATGTATCCAGATGGCATGATCCTAAACTACCACCAACCGTGGTAACAAACATAGATCCGTGACAACTACCAGCATCATGTGTTTAGATGCATAATCCATGACATTACCACCACTGTGGTCCAAAAGGATATCCCTTTACACACCACAACCGTGTGTCACAGATGAATGATCCATGATATTACCACCTCTGCGTGTCACAGATGCATGATCCATGATACTACCACCACTGTGTGTCACTGGCACATAATCTTTGATACTACCAGCACCATGTATCACAGATGGCATGATCCATGACACCACCATCACCATGTGTCGCAGATGGTATGATTCAGGATATTACCACAACTGTGTGTCACAGATGTCATGATCCATGATACCACCACCACCGTGTGTCATATATAGTATGATAACTGTGTATCACAGATGGTATGATCCATGATACAGCCACCGCAGTCACAAATGGCATGATTCAGAATACTTCCACCACCGTGTTTCACAGATGGTATGATCCATGATACTTCCACCACCTTGTGTCACAGATGGTATGATCCAGGATACTACCACCACTGTGTGTTGCATATGGTATGATCCATGATACTACCACCACCATGTTGGGATCCCACATGCTGTCAGAGGAACAATGGTGGGGTCCCACATGCGGTCCCACATGCTGTCAGAGGAACAATGGTGGGGTACTACATGCTGTCAGAGGAACAATGGTGGGGTCCCACATGCTGTCAGAGGAACAATGGTGGGGTACTACATGCTGTCAGAGGAACAATGGTGGGGTCCCACATGCTGTCAGAGGAACAATGGTGGGGTCCCACATGCTGTCAGAGGAACAATGGTGGGGTCCCACATGCTGTCAGAGGAACAATGGTGGGGTCCCACATGCTGTCAGAGGAACAATGGTGGGGTCCCATATACTATCAGAGGAACAGAGCGGTGTCCCACATTTTGTGAGTGAAGCAATGGTAGTGTGTCTTGTGATGGATCCCCACAATCTATGAGAAAATTACAGGTAAGATGATCTAGTTTTAATGTTTGTTGAACACTTTATGATGACATTTTTGTATTCACGTGATAAGTAACCAAAGAACCTGAGGAAGCTTCTGAATCTGCTCAATAAAGAACTGACCCTATTACAGAATCGGCGGACGTTCCTGTGTGACAAGCGCAGTGAATTCCTGCCACGGTCAAACCCCAACAGTAAATCATTTGACAGGAATATTAATGTCGGTGATGAATTGGAAGGGATTTTCTTTGCTTTCTTGCAGGGACCATGCTTACTTCCTGTCAGGCCATACTCCGTGCTAACACCTTCCCTCTTTCTATTTCAAAGGGAAATTTCTACTATTAACGTGACATACTTCTTTTATGCTATGTTCAGTATAGATCTCTATACAATGAAGATAACAAGGGCCTTTACTGCAGCTACTTGACACCACTATGGACTTTACCACTCAATATAGGAGTTTCTGTCCTCCCACGAGCATAAAACCAACTGGAATAGGTGCTCTCTCCAAAAGCCTCATACCATCCACATGGGCAAACTCTTGCTATATCAAGTCCTAAGGAGGACAAGTGTTTAGGGGTATGGGCAATGACTAGTGACCTCATTCTATGTGAGATCAAGCAGCTGGGTAATCCTTTCATATAGTGAAATAAGATGGTGGTCTACCTACACAGAGGGGGATGTGTTGGCCGCTATTGGCATTATCTTTAAAGAAGCTTTTTGACCTTATTACACCCTTTACCAGGTTCTCATCACCCATGGCAACAAGATCATCTTGGAATGGGCTTGCTCTCTTCAAAAGCCATATACCATCCCCATGTGCTAACTCTGGTTCACATGCCCTTGCTATATGGGATATTAAGGAAGACAAGTGTTTAGGGGTATGGGCAATGATTAGTGACCTTACCCTATGGGAGATCAGGTGGCTGAGTAATGCTTTCTTATAGAAGATTAAGATGGCGGTCTACCTAGACAGAGGGGAGGGGGCTGTTGACTTCTGAAGATTCTGGACAATTAGCATTACCTTTATAAAAGCGGTTTGACACCATTAAACCCATTGCCACTCAGTACATGAGGTTCTCAACACCGGTGGGAATAAGATCAGTCTGTAATAGACCCGTTGTCTCCAAAGGCCTCATACCTGCCATATGTGCTGACTCTTGCTATATCGAGTCCTAAGTAGGACAACTATTTACGTCATTGGCCATGATTAGTGACATAACCCTTCGTGAGATGTAGCAGCTAGGTAATCCTTAGTTATAGCAGATTTAAGGTGGTCTGCCAAAAGGTAGGCAGAGGTGGGTGGGGGGTCTTGGTCCCTGAATATACTGGACTATTGGTGTTACTTTTATTAGAGCTGTTTGACACCATTACAACCTTTACCACTCAGTACATGAGGTTCTCATCACCCATGGGAGTAAGATTAAGGGCATGTCCCCATGGCACCGGTTTGCTGACGGTTTTTCAGACGGTTTGCTGTTTTGCAGACCGCCTGAAAAACCGACCGAAAACCAGCAGAACAGGGCTCTATGGAAAACCTGTGCAGCAGTCCCCACTGCATGGGATTTCCGCCCGGCAGTTTTGCTGCCCGCGGTCCGCTGGCAAAACATTGTGGATGCACATTCTTCCGTCCGGTTTCCAGACGGAATATGTGCATTTCAATGTGAAGGGGGAGGGCTCATCGCGGAGAAAAGCCGTCCCCCCCGTGGCCGTGGGGACGGCACTAAAACAGTGCAAATACCAGTCGCATAACCGACCAGTATTTTGCGCATGCCGTGTAAACGGCCCCTAACCTGGAATGGGTTTGCTCTCTCATGAAGTCTCATATCATTTACATGTGCTGACTATATGGTTCACATGCCCTTGCTATAGGGAATCCTAAGGAGGACAGGTGTTCAGCGGGATGGACAATGATTAGTGACCTCACCCTATGCGAGACCAAACAGCTGAGTAATGTTTTCCTATAGAGGATTTAGATGGCGGTCTACCAAGGCAGACATTGGGGTGGGGGTGGTTGACCTCTGAAGATTTTGGACTATTTACATTACCTTTATAAGAGTTGTTTGACACCATTAAGCTATGTTTACACGGCTAAGTTTGGGACGTATTTCGGTCCGTAATTACGCGCCGAAGTGCGCAAATTACGGGCCGAAAACGTCCCATTCATTACGGTAATTCACAGTTCTCAAAAGAGAACTATGGATTCCCTCTCCTCTCCCCCGCCCGGCGAAGCCGCCGGGGGGGAAAATAATTGACATGTGAATTACTACGCAAATACGCGCCGCTATAATCACGTCATGGGCCGGCGAAGTGCCGGCCCCCTGCTCCGTCCCCCCGCTCCCGCCCCGCCCCCGGTCACACGGCGTAATTGCGGGGCGTAATTACGCCCCGCAAATACACCGTGTGAACATAGCCTTACACACGTTACCACTCAGTACATGAGATTCTCATCACCTGTGGGAATAAGATACACCTGGAATGGACTCGCTTTATGCAAAGGCCTCATACCATACACGTGTGCTGTCTCTTGCTACATCAAGTCCTAAGTAGGACAACTTTTTACGTCATTGGCCATGATTAGTGACATAACCCTTCGTGAGATGTAGAAGCTAGGTAATCCTTTCTTATAGCAGATTTAAGGTGGTCTGCCAAAAGGTAGGCAGAAGGGTGGGGGAGGGGCATCTGAAGATTCTAGACATTTAGTGTTTCCTTTATTAGAGCTGTTTGACACTATTACACCCTTTACCACTCAGTACATGAGGTTCATATCGCCCATGGGAATAAGACTAACCTGGCTTGGGCTTGCTTTCTCATGGAGCCTCATATTATTCACATGTGCTGACTCTATGCCCTTGGTATATGGGATACTATGGAAAACTAGTGTTTATGGGGATGGGAAATGAATAGTGATCTCACCCTATGTGAGATCAGGGAGCTCAGTAATGCTTCCTATAGAGGATTTAGATTATGCTCTACCAGAAGGAAGGTGGTGGTGGTGGTGGGGTTGACCACTTAAGACTGTGGACTATTGGCATTACCGTTATAAGAGCTGTTTGACCCCATCACTCCATTTACCACTCAGTATATGAGGTTCTCATCACCCTTAGAAATAAGATCCGCCTGGAATGGACTCACTCTCTCCAGTAGTCTCTTAGCATCCACATGTGCTAATTATTTGGTTTATACGCCCTGGCTGCATGGGATAATAAGGAGAAGAAGTGTTTGGGGGCATGGGCAATGATTAGTGACCTCACCCTATGTCAGATCAAGCAGCTTTCTTATAGCAGCTTCAGATGTTGGTCTGCCCGAATGTATGAAGAAGGTCCATCTGTTGATGTCTGAGGCTTCTTAGCTGTAGGTCACTACCTTGTTGTCTCAGTGCTCAATCCAACTCTACCATGTGGATCACCCTGTTGACCTGGTAACACAGCGTATTTATTTATTGATTGTATTGTCAAGTCAGAAGGTGTATAGCCCTACTTGTACCCACCTTCTTTGGTGCAAATACATACATCTTTATACCAGGGCACATAAAGAGGTGAAGCTCCTGACAGCATAGATTAGAATACGGCACTACTTTGTTACCGATAAAGACGGTGATAGATATAACCACCTGAGACGAGATTTTGGTGCTTGTTTACCTACTTTTCATGATCTTTGGGTTAGTTCTTCACACACTTATTGGCCCAAGATGTTGGGTCTATGGCAGTAGAATACTGTAAGGACGAGTTCACAAAGCGTATAGCGGCGCATACCTGTGCCTCTAACAGCACAATTACGACCCACAAATATGTAGTATGAACACCCCATAAAGGTTCTATGTACCCATCAAAAAGACTGTACTCATTATCTTTGGGTCATGTAATGCGTTGTGTTTACCAAATAGTGCATTGCCATTTTTGGTCACCGTGTCACAGTAGGTCACTGGAAAGCCATAACCAGAGAAAGAGTTGTATTGGTAACTCTGGCTATGAAGTGGTGTGTGGTCAGCAACAAAATTGACTTTGGTTATGCCATTGAGGAAGCCCAGTTGGTATCGAGAGGCCATCGTCCAGCTGTTGATGGATCCATTGATTCATGAGTTTTAGACCCAATCATAACTTCATCTTCTGCATAGAGAAACTGAGATTTGTTCCACCAGCTGAATATTTATTTTTTCCAGTTTACAAACTATCTTTCCTAAATATGAGATCAATGTAGCCACAGTATGTTTTTTTTTTTTTCGACGGAAAGAGGTGGACAGCGATGTGGTCCTCTCCTGCTGCAGACCAAATACCATGACGTACCAAAGGATTAAGCAATGCTCCTCTCCATTGACGTAATGTGATTCATTTAGCTACTGTCAACCTCACCCGATCTAGTCTTGTCCTCTACCATTAACATAGTTTTGCTCACAGAAGAAGCACTCATTGGATGTTTTAGAGCTGGGGTGTCAAACTCAAATACACAGAAGGCCAAAATAAAAATCTTGGACCTAGTCGTTGGCCAACCTTGATATTTATTGAAAAATATAGTGCTTCTTATCTGCTGCACGGCAAAGCATCTCCATTTGGAGTAGCCTGCTGCCAACAGAGATGCTGGGGCTGAAGAGGAGCTGGAAGAGGAAATGGTTGAGACTCTGGGTCCTCAATTCTCCCTGTGACCTCTTCTTATCAGTTGTCCTGTGTCTGAGTTGTTTCTCCTGCCACGTGGTCCCATCTCTGTTGTACGCAGTGGGAGGACCTGAGTGAGAGCAGTGTAATGACAGTCCTGGCTTCTTCCTCTTCTCATCTGTGCACAGCCTGGACGTTACTCGCGGGCCAAATAAAATTACACTGCAGAGCAGATTTGGCACACAGGCCTGAGTTTGACACCCCTGTTTTGACACCCCTTAAAGGAGCACCTCAACATATTGATTAGCTTTAAACATGAAGGCAAAGGTAAATAAAGACTATTATCAAATGCATGGCTGTTTTGATTTTGCTTTATTTAGGAGCTAGAGGAAATTTCATCTCCTGCTTGTGCACACACACTTCCATAGGTTACTGACCATCTTTTCTGCACTCATCACTATAACAGGCTCAGCTAGGGATAGCAGAGCTGAAATGTCAGTGACTGCTGTAGCACCGCCCAGAGCCTGAACAGGAAATTGGGGCCTAAGTTGTAGAACCACCCACATCCTGAACAGGAAATGGGGGCCTAAGTTGTAGAACCGCCCACAGTCTGAACAGGAAGTGGGAGCCTGAAGCTGTAGAACCGCCCAGAGCCTGAACAGGAAATGGGATCCTGAAGCTGTAGAACTGCCCACAGCCTGAACAGGAAGTGAGAGCCTGAAACTGTAGAACCGCCCACAGCCTGAACAGGAAGTGAGAGCCTGAAACTGTAGAACTGCACACAGCCTGAACAGGAAGTGGGAGCCTGAAACAGTAGAACCGCCCACAGCCTGAACAGGAAACAGGAGACTGAAACTGTAGAACCACCCACCGCCTGATCAGTAAGTGCTAGCTTGAAGATGTACAACTTCCCACAGCCTGAATAGGATGTGGGAGCCTGAATCCGTAGAACTGCCCACAGCCTGAACAGGAAGTGAGAGCCTGAAGCTGTAGAATTGCCTGCAGCCTGAACAGGAAGTGGGAGCCTGAGGCTGTAGAGCCACCCACAGCCTGCACAGGAAGTGTGAGGCTGAAGCTGTAGTTGTGCGCACAGCCTGAACAGGAAGTGGGAGCCTGAAGCTGTAGAACTGCCCACAGCCTGAACAGGAAATGGGAGTTTGAAGCTGTAGAACTGCCCACAGCCTGAACAGTGAGAGGGACCTTGAAGATGTACAACTTCCACAGCCTGAACAGGAAGTGGGAGCCCGAAGCTGTAGAAATGTCCAGAGCCAAAATAGGAAGTAGAAGCCTGATGCTATAGAACCACCCATAGCCTGAACAAAAAGTAGGAGCATGTAGCTTCAGAACTACCCACAGCCTGAACAGGAAGTTGGAGTCTGAAGCTGTAGAGCCGCTCACAGCCTGAACATGAAGTGGGAGCCTGAAGCTGTAGAACCTCCCAAAGCCTGAACGTGAAGTGGGAGCCTGAAGCTGTAGAACCACCCACAGCCTGAACAGGAAGTGGGAGCCTGAAGCTGTAGAACCTCCCAAAGCCTGAACAGGAAGTGGGAGCCTGAAGCTGTAGAACCTCCCAAAGCCTGAAAAGGAAGTGGGAGCCTGAAGCTGTAGAACCTCCCAGAGCCTGAACAGGAAGTGGGAGCCTGAATCTGTAGAAACGCCCAAAGCCTGAACAGAAAAGAGGGTAATGAATCTGTATGTGAAGAGCAGGCTCTGTGAAACTGCATGGTGAGAACACCCCTTTAAATTTCTAGGTCTCATAAAATTAACATTTTTAAGATACTCCAGCCACCAACTTTTCAAGTCTCCCTTCCTTGTTCTGCTGTTAGACCTGACCATGACCAGAACTTTCATCCATTGAGCTGCTGTCCACATACACCTGTAGCTTCCTAGTTAGAGGCGCGCCTTAGGTATTTGAGTCTGCAGAGCACTGAGGGCACCATCTTTGGAATGAGCTAGGAGTTTATTTCACAACTTCTGGGTGTCTTTGTCGTCCTTCTTGACCCTCGTCTTCTCTCCATGACCCGGCCTCGTATTGTTTCTGCTTTCAGACTCCCACGCTGAGCGAGGTCTTTCGTAACCAGTGCTTCAGGCTTTGCTCTTCTCTTCAGTCTATTGTAAAGAAAAACAATAATACGAGTTTTTCCTCTTTCGTTATTACGACTCTGTGATTTTCCAAAGGCTTCAATGTTTGTGCATGAAAGGAAATGTGATAGAAGTGACAGTAGTTTGGGTTTTCATAGGGGACCTGTCCGCTTCTGGATTTTGCTTTTCTTATTCAGGTGTTTCCAGGGGGATTTACAAATCCCCTCTCCACTAAACAATTCATTAATTTTTGCTCCCATATTGCCCCTAGTATATTGCCCAAAAAGTTTGCCAAATATGCCCCTCTAATTGACATTCTCAGCAGTTCAGAGTAGTTAAGAGAGGTCACAGCCATTGACAGATCAAAGACACAAGGGTCATCTTCAAGGACATCGATCATCA
Organism: Phyllomedusa bahiana; assembly: GCA_025379985.1. NCBI lineage: Eukaryota > Metazoa > Chordata > Amphibia > Anura > Hylidae > Phyllomedusa > Phyllomedusa bahiana. The sequence goes on from JAODAL010011404.1 coordinate 90,754, forward strand.
AATGAAAAAAGAAACACATTTGTCATAAAAAAAAGTCATTTACAGTTTTAATATTTTTTTTTTTGTCATTATACATTCTAAAACCATGGTCTTCAGTCGAGAGAGGTGGGGTCATTAATGAATGGACCTTCATCTTCTTATTGGGTCTTGCATAAACTGGTCTCCTCTACGGTACAATACAGTGAAGTAGCTCCCACAGATATGGATGGACCAACGTTGAAAGATATTTGCATAAAAGAAGTTTTTTTTTTTTTTAGCCCAATCCTGCATGTCTATATTTACAGAGATTTTCTCACCACAATGATCAGTTTTTTAACATGGAGGGAAAGGTGAATGAAGACTATTACCAAATACATTGCTTTGTTGATTTTGCTTTCTTCAAGAGATAAAGAAGATTTTATCTACTGCTAGGGTAATCTCACCGAAAGCATGCATATAATCTCTAGGGATTCAACTCTAGAATTCACTGTTAAGGAAACAAAGAAACCCTATTTAAAAAATAACTTTTATTCTAAGATATTCATAAAAATTATTTGTCAAGACATAAATATACATTATATGAAAATAATAAATTCTTGTGAAAATATACCACAGTTGTAGGGATACTGCTACTGATAGATCCAAAAAATTCTGTTAGCGATATTAATCCAAGGCACAGGGCAATTCCAAAGCACAGTAACCCTATCAAATCACCCTTGTATATTCCTAAATAGTGGAGTGATCGCCCCGAAAAGGAGGACCCACCTATAGATGAATTTTTTGGCTATATCAGTAGTATCCCTATGTCTGTGGTATATTTTCACTAGAATGGATATTTATGTCTTGGCAAATAATTGTTATAGATACCTTAGAATCAAACATATTTTAAATAGGATTTCTTTGTTTCCATAACAGTGAATTTTATCTACTGCTAGTGTACACAAGTTTTGTAGGTTACCAACCACCTCTTCCTGCTCTCTCTCTTATATGATTGTCAGTCAGCCAGTCTGACCATGATGAGTCACTCCCTGCTGAGTCTTATCTCTAGCACGGGAGCTTGTTTATCTAAGTTTAAGGGGTTGTCTCACTACATTGATTCATCTCACCTCAATCCTGTTTTCTTGGTTTTATTTTGCATTCAGGGGCGTGTTTACTGGCTTCCACTAGGCTGCAGTAGAAGCCAGGTCTGTAGCTATAGCAACCAGTGCTGACAGCCTATCAGGAGAGATCAAACAGGTCTGTAGCTATAGCAACCAGTGCTGGCAGCCTATCAGGAGAGATCAAACAGGTCTGTAGCTATAGCAACCAGTGCTGGCAGCCTATCAGGAGAGATCAAACAGGTCTGTAGCTATAGCAACCAGTGCTGGCAGCCTATCAGGAGAGATCAAACAGGTCTGTAGCTATAGCGATCACAGGAGCTGATGCAGCTCATACAAGAGGGGATATCTAGGAATAGGTAGGACACTGTTTATGGACACATATTGCAAAGTGACTTGTTTTTGCAAGATCTTTAACATAAAAAGCAGCAATCCCTGTAGTGAGAAAACCCCTTTAATGACAAGTTTTAAACCTAAGAGCTCTGTAGTCTGTGCACTGCAGATTATAAATCTCCTCCAGTCATGTCACTGTAATAGGAATAGCTAGGAATTGCAGAGCTGACAATCACTGCTGTAGAACCACCCACAGTCTGACCAGGAAGTGTGAGTCTGAAGCTGCCTGGGGCACTGTGAAATAGCCTGACGAGACAACCCCTTTAATTTATCTTCTAACCCAAATAATCTAATAATTCTAAGCTTATAGAGTTGTCCTCTTGGACACTCTCTCTTTTTGGCAGAAGGGTTTCCAAATGATAAGCTGATCACAGGATATTTTGCTGCAGAACCCCTATGCTCAGCAATCAGTGCGGCCAAGCTGTCAGCAAATGTTCGATTTCTCTGCAGCGCCTCCAGAGGGGACATGAAGTAATGCTACTTGAAAACAATGGGTTGTCTATGTAATATATTGATTTGTCGATCCCCAAACGTTCCTCACCCAGCAGCACTTTTTTTAGCCCGGGTAAATGCAAAAAGGAACAGCATCCAAGTAGAGGGAGGCAGGATGAAAAATGTCCAAAATTTATTTGTATCCAACATTAAAAAAAATCTAAATTTCCTACGCGTTTCAGACACTGGATGTGCCCTTAATCATGGCCAACGTGGATACAAATAAATTTTAGAAATTTTTTTATCCTGCCTCCCTCTACTTGGATGCGGTTCCATGTTTGCTATTTAGAGTCCAATTCATGCCTATTGGTTTTGGATCCATGTGAAAAACTTGTACAAATGTTTTGAGCACATACGTAGAGGTTTTTAGCCATCTCCATTGACATTGATAGCAAATTTCCATGCGTCTTCCACATGGAATTTGAACAAAGAATATGCATGCCACAGATTTATTGGCTATGGGACTAGACAGGATCGAAAACTGTACTCTGTACAACTGTACAAAGAATGCTAATAAGCTCAGGTGCGCGGCCAAGTCAGCTAACAAGCAGGGATACTGAGCAGTTGTGATGCAATCACAACAAACAAAGACAACTGAAGACAGACATGACACAGAAATCATTACCTGAAAGCGGGAGAGGACAAAAATGGCGGGAGGATTTTCCCATTCATACAATAAAAAAAGAGACCCCTTTTTTTCTCCCAATGGTAATGGGGAGGCACAGGGGCACAATTTACTGGCTATGGGACTAGACAGGATCCAAAACTGTACTCTGTACGGACTGCCATTTTCAACTGAGTTTTATAGAGAATGCTAATAAACTCAGGTGTGCAACCAAGTCAGCTAACAAGCAGAGATAATGAGCAGTTGTGATGCAATTACAACAAACAAAGACAACAGAAGACAGACATAACACAGAAACTCATGCTGACCTGATAAGCAGGAGAGGACAAAATGGCAGGAGGATTCTTGCTATTCATATCAATGATAAAGAGCATGCCTTGTTTCTCCTTAGTGGTTAATGGGGAGGAACATGCCACAGATTTACTGGCTATGGGGCTATAAAGGATCGAAAACTGTACTCTGTATGGACTGACATTTTCAACTAAGTTTTACAAAGAATGCTAATAAGCTCAGGTGTGCGGTCAAGTCCGCTGACAAGTAGAGATACTGAGCAGTTGTGATGCAACCACAACAAAAAAAAAGACAACAGAAGACAGACATAACACAGAAACTCATGCTGACTTGATAAGCAGGAGAGCATGAAATGGCAGGAGGATTCTTCCCATACGTAACAATGATAAAGAGCATGCCTTGTTTCTTCTCAGTGGTTCATGAGGTGGGGGGGGGGGCACATGCCACAGATTTACTGTCTATGGGACTAGGCAGGATCCAAAACTGTACTCGTAGGGACCCATTTTAAAACTGATTTTTAAAAGAAGCAAATAAGCTCAGGTGCGCGGCCAAGTCATCTGACAAGCAGAGATACTGAGCAGTTGTGATGCAACCAGAACAAACAAAGACAACAGAGACAGATGTAACACAGAAACTCATGCTGACCTGAGAAGCAGGGAAATAAAGGGCAGGAAGATTCTTGCCATTCGTAACAATGGTAACAACCTTGTCTTGTTTCTTCTTAGAGGTCCATTGGATGGTTCATGCCACCAGTTTAGGGCTAGGCTTTAAAGAAAGGGAAACCAAAATTCCTCTGTAAGACTGCCATTGCAGCTACTTTAGGGAGTTGCAATAGCTCCGTGGAAAAAGAGTTGCCTTTTCCTTTTAGAGGTCAGGGGGGGGTACAGCCCCATTTTTACTGGCTATAAGCATTCAATACTAAGGACAAAGCTAAGCACACATAAATTTGCAATCGTAGAAGGAGTTACTATTGGCAGGTGTCTAGTGCATACTCCTTGTGTGTCTGCTTAGCTTCCGCTGGATTTTCTATTCACTACATTTGGCTCAAGAATACTTAGGTGTCATTTTTATTAAAGAAGTACATATAAAACTGCTTCTTTTTCTAGCTTTTAGATATCATGGCCCCTTTAGCAGTGGGTAATGTCATTCTGTGCCATGAGTCACCAGGAGCCGACAGGTGGCATCGAGAACGGGTTTCTCTGTTTCACTCTATTTCATACTCAGCAAGTTTGGTGTCAGGAGGAGGCGGTGAAAGCAGATGGGTTTTTCTCTTGTCACACGGCGATGTTATGAAACACAATGAACGGCTTGAAAGAGCTTCGCTAGGGAAAGACCCTGACACATATAAAGCGAGCCCTGTTTTAGGGGGCGCGGGGGTGAAATGCAAAAGGGATTTAATTAGTTACAGAGGATACAGTCCAATGTGTTACAATGAAAAGGGAAGTACACGCTGTGCTAAATGGGAGCTTATCTTACCAAGAAAAAAATGTCTGTTTACCATCGTAATCGCTTCAGGCAGTGGATGAAATCAGAAGCTATTCTGAGTGGAGCCGCTATTGGCCGCCAGTAGGGAGAGCATTTATTTAAAAAAAAAAGTGCTGTCCACAGAGATGTCCCCTAGATGGTTCCTGAGTGCCAGCCGCAGAGGTGCCCCCTAGATGGTTTTCCCGGGGCCCTCCCCCAGAGGGCCCCCCCAGAAAAGGGTTCCTGAGTGGGTGTCCACAGAGGGGTCCCCTAGATGGTTCCCGAGTGCCTCCACAGGGGCCCCCCGATAGTTCCCAGGCCGTCCACAGAGGTGTCCCCTAGATGGTTCCTGAGTGCCATCCCCAGAGGTGCCCCCTAGATGGTTCCTGAGTGCTGTCCACAGAGGTGTCCCCTAGATGGTTCCCGAGTGCCGTCCACAGAGGTGTCCCCTCAATGGTTCCCGATCCGCCACAGAGTTGCCCCCTAGATGGTTCCTGAGTGCCATCCACAGAGATGTCCCCTAGATGGTTCCCGAGTGCCAGCCACAGAGGTGCCCCTAGATGGTTCCCGAGTGCCGTCCACAGAGGTGCCCCCTAGATGGTTCCTGAGTGCTGTCCACAGAGGTGCTCCCTAGATGGTTCCTGAGTGCCAGCCGTAGAGGTGCCCCCTAGATGGTTCCCGAGTGCCGTCCACATAGGTGCCCCCTAGATGGTTCCCCGGGGCCTCCCCGAGGTGTCCCCCCGATGGGTTCCCGATGCCCGCCGCGAGGTGCCCCCTGATGGTTCCCGATGCCGTCCACAGAGGGGCCCCCCCAGTGGTCCCTGGTGCCAGCCGCAGAGGGGCCCCCTAGATGGGCCCTGAGTGCCACCGCAAGGGGCCCCTAGATGGTTTCCCGATGCTGCCCACAGAATGCCCCCAGATGGTTTCCTGATGCTTCCACAGAGGTGCCTCCTAGATGGTTCCTGAGTGCTGTCCACAGAAGTGCCCCCTAGATGGTTCCTGAGTGCTGTCCACAGAAGTGCCCCCTAGATGGTTCCTGAGTGCTGTCCACAGAGGTGCCCCCTAGATGGTTCCTGAGTGCCATCCACAGAAGTCCCCCCTAGATGGTTCCTGAGTGCCATCCACAGAAGTGCCCCCTAGATGGTTCATGAGTGCCATCCACAGAGGTGCGCCCGAGATGGTTCCTGAGTGCTGTCCACAGAGGTGCCCCCAGATGGTTCCCGAGTCCGTCCCAGAGTGTCCCCTAGAAAATTTTTCCTGATGCCCCCCAGAGGGGTCCCCTAGAGGTTCCCCCAGTGTCGTCCACAGAGGTGTCCCCTAGATGGTTCCCAATTGCCAGCCGCAGAGGTGTCCCCTAGATGGTCCCTGAGTGCCGGCTGCTGAGGTGTCCCTTAGATGGTTCCAGACTAGTGTTGAGCGATTTTTATCGACAAAGTTGAAATCGGGAAAGGTTTTTTTGGTGATCGAATTTCCAGATCATGCATAATTTAAAGGGTTAAAATCTGAGCATCATTATTAAAAATCGGGGCCTTTTCGGCGCTTCCCGTAATTTTGGCGGGCCCGCAAATGGAAATTTCAGAATAGAGAGGGTGAATGTGTGTGCACGTCATATGGGATGTGTATGGTTCGAAGGCTGGAAAAAAACAATGACCTCGTTTTACATAGAACACGTTTCCTTTTCAGCCTCAGTGTCTCTAGCGTTCCCTAGGGAAAAAGGGCCTGCGCTCTGCCTGGGCCCAAAAAGCTCGGAAATTAGTCTATTTCTGCACAAGAAACCTCTACTATTACGTGATCCTTCCAATTTAGTTGATTTGAGATTTTAAAAAATTTAGTAGTTTCTAGAGAATTTTTAAAAAAGCATCTACTGCTGTAAATTCACGGCGGGGGGAGCGGAAGGGGGGGGGGGGGCCCCCCCGGGGGAACACAGACAAGCTCTATCTAAAAGAACACTGGATAAAATTCACCAAGATTTTGTGTAGACATTTTAGGGAATATTTTATTATTAACAGTTTGCTATTGAAATATTTCCCGGATATTGGGGGCCTGAACTTTTTATTGGATAAACATCAATTCTAGTAAAAGCAGGTCTCTTGTTAGCTGCAAAAATCCCCTTTTTTATCAGTATACATTTCAGATATGTTTTAATTTTTCCCATTCACCTGTGATGTTGATAATCCACCTTGCCTTAAATTACAAACCAGCAATCTTTATCAGCACTCACACAGGTTGTTTGGTGCCAAAAATACCGGTAAATTTCGAAAACATCACAGTTACGTGTTTTTTGACTTTTTTCCACCAGCACTGTTCATTTACGCAGCACTACGTAAATCTTAAAACACAATTTTTTTTATTCACCACAGGGGAATTGAAAAAGGCAAAAATACCGTTTTTTATATCAAAAACATAACAGTTAGTTTTTTTGACTTTTGCGCCCCAGCCTGTTCTTGACCAGCATCACTAAAACTTAAAACAGCAATTTATATTCACCACAGGTGAATTGAAAGGTGCAAAAAATACGTTTTTAATCAAACATAACAGTTACGTGTTTTTTGGACTTTTGCCCAGTCCAAAATTTTTGATAGACACCTTGCAGTTAAAAATTTTAATCCCGCAATTTTTTTTTTGATTAGAGGGGTTTTAGAAAAGCTGTGATTTGCCGTCTTTTAATAGAGACTTTCCAAAACTATTCCATACCTTCTCAAATTTTTATATTTCTGAACATGGAGCGAAATGCAGGTGGTAAGCGAGCAAAGAGGGGGGTAGCACATGGAGGTAGAGGTACGAGAGAAGGTGCTCCTTCCAGTGCTGGCGACAACACGCATGCCAGCGGATCGTCAGTTGCAGGACCGTCAGGCCTGTCATCACTGGGTCAGGGCCCTGTGAATCTAAGTAACGAACAGCGTCGCCAATCTGTCCTTCAGTGGTTAATGCAACCTGCATCTAGCAGTCTTACCTCCTCGTCCTCGCAGTCACGGCCACAAATGTCGTCATCAGCATCATCAGCATCCGTCCAACATGAAGCAGCCCAAATGTCAACTCGTGTACCCACCACTGTGGATAATCCATTGTCTGAAGACCTCTTTGATGACAAAATGCGGTTGGGGTCAGAAGGCATGTTAAAAGATCAAGAGGATGATTTAGTCTGCTCTGACGCCCAGTTACTGATGCCCTCAGAGGAGCTGAAGGAAGCCGGGCAATCGGCAAAAATCCCGGGCGGTCGGCAACGCCTTGCAGTGCCCCTTGCTTGTAGCCCGCAGCTTCTGGATGCAGAAAGTCAAGACGACCAAGTCACCTGTGTTGATGATGATGATGATGACGACATTGCGGATCCATCCTGGTCTTTTCCGCAGAATTTGCTTGCGAGCGCTTCATCAGTGGACGAGGAGGCAGACGATGGGGTAGTGTCAATACGGGTCCCGCCACAAAAAGGGAGAGGGCGGTCGCAGAAGTCCGCTGATATGATTCCGCCAGCCACGGTCAGCGCAAACCCCGCTCCTCGCTTATCGCTGTCAAAAAGGTCCAGGACCTCTCAAGCCTGGGCCTTCTTTGAGCAAGCCTCTGATCACCCAGCGATGTCATATGCCGCCTTTGCCGTAAACGCATAAGTAGAGGCAAGAACCTTAAGTGGTTAACCACCACCAACATGTCTAGTCACATGCAGCGAATGCATGAGTTGAAATGGAGGAAACACTTGGCCAAAAAAGGCCAGACCGACGCCGGGCCTCCAACCACTGTCACACCCTCTGTCTCCGCCTCCTCCGCCACCACCAAGCGTTCCTCAGCTGCCCATGTCTCTCAGAGTCATGATCAGGGATCAGCCTCCGCTTCAGCCTCCACCGTCGCCCGAGTACCACCAGCACCACCAGAGACCCATCCTACCCTTTCTCCTTCCGCCAGTTTGATGACCTGCATGCCGTACAGCGGCCAGTCTAGCAGCCAGCCTTCTGTCTTCCAGGTTTGGGAGCAGAAGAAACACTTTAACCCAAACCATCCCAAAGCCAAAAGCCTGAATGTCGGCATTGCCAGGCTTTTGGCCTTGGAAATGTTGCCTTTCCGTCTGGTGGACACAGATGGGTTCCGCCACGTCATGGCCCTCGCCTACCCCAATACCAGATGCCGAGCAGGCATTTCTTTGCCAGAAAAGCCGTCCCTGCCCTGGCCAGCCACGTGTCATCTAAAATTTCAAGCGCGTTGTCTGCATCTGTGTCCGGAAAAGTCCATCTCACCACCGACACATGGACTAGTAAGCACGGCCAAGGCCGCTATATCTCTGTGACAGCTCACTGGGTGAGCTGGGTGGATGTCTCTGGGGGTGACGGTGGCTCTCAGGCTCGGCGCACGCTCTTCAAAACCGCAGGGATGGTGCAGGGCTCTTTCCCCCAAGGTCCTCTGGTGGCATCACGTGCCCAGAGACACCAGGCCGTGTTGAAATTAATCTGCCTTGGAGACCGTCCACACACAGGTCAGGAGCTAAGCAACGAGACCGAGCGCTGGCTGGGTGACAAGAACCTTGTGCCAGGCAAGGTGGTGTGCGATAACGGGCGAAATCTGCTGGCCGCACTTAAGATCGGTAGGCTGGAGCACATCCCTTGCCTGGCACATGTCATGAACCTTGTCGTCCAGAAATTTCTAAAGAGCTACCCGGGTCTGGACTGACTGCTGAAGAAGGCTCGAGGTCTGAGTTCGCACTTCCGCCGTTCGCACCCTGACTTCATCCCGCCTGGCTGCGTTGCAGCGTCAGCTCGGCCTCCCCATCAACCGTCTCATTGTTGACGTGGCAACACGCTGGAATTCCACCCTCCACATGCCCCATGCGATTGTGGCAGCAGCGCAATGCCATTGCGCAGTACGAAGTGACACACGGCCTGACAAGCAGCGATGCGGACCTCGGGGTGTTGAGCCACCGAGAGTGGAGGCAGGTGAAAGAGCTACTGCACCATCCTTGCCAGTTTTGAAGAAGCCACCAAAATGGTCAGTGCGGGGCAATGCCCTTGTCAGCATGAGCATTGTGGTGATCTTAGTTCTGGAACGATCATTGGACACTCTGAAACAACAGGTCCCGCCAGCGACGGAGGAGGGGACGGACACAGATGCGGAACACCC
>JAODAL010011405.1:0-100193 GCA_025379985.1 Phyllomedusa bahiana
AATTAAATAAAAAAAAATTTTATTTTTTGGGTTGAATTTAAAGCTTGTCACTAGGAAAGGTCAGAAACTGATAATATAATATTCCTAATTTTGCAGATATCCAGCTTTTCTAGCTTTCTGAAAAGCAAACTTGCTACAATGAAACCTTTATTACCTGGAAAAGCTGAATGACAACCTCTGCAGGAACTGCCAGCCCAAATAGTTGTTACCCAGCTTTTCTGGAACAGGCGGAAAACTTTTCAATGCCTCCTGTTTCCATCCTTTCCTTAGAATATCTGTGAACAAAGCTAATGAAATCCCTGTTTTAAGGAGTTCTCCAACTATTTTTTTTTTTTTATGGAATACTGCTGCCCTTTAAAAATAAAAAAACAATGATTCTCCTCATTCCTGCGCAGTCTTAATCTCTGCTCGCCTTCTGTTGTCTTTCGGTCTTCTTTTCAACTGGGCATCACTGCTGCAGCCACTGAAAATCTACCTATATTGTATCAAGATGACATTTTTTTGGATATTTTAAAACAAGGATGCAATTTTGTGTCAAAAAAAGGACGTACGCTGATATCAACATTATCTCCCAGCTTGTTTTTGAAAAAAAAAAAAGCAAAATCATTGAGGAAACCTGGCTTCAATGCAAAGGTAGTTATAAGTGTGGTCACGACAGATGCTCTATTTGTAAATTTATGTATAAGGGTGCTTTCACACGGTGCATTTTTGATGCTTTTTTTTCAATGCATTTTTTGTGCAGGAAGGTACAGCAATAAATGCTGTACATTACTGCACCCCAATTTCGGCAAAAATCGCGGTAAATTTTTGGTAAAATCGCAGGAATTACCGCGATTTTTGCCGCCATTTTTGTGCAGATGTAAAACCCATTAATTGCGTACCTTCCTGCACAAAAAATGCACCAAAAACGCCCCCGGGGTAAAAAGCACCCTAAAACTACCCACCTGCAAATTCAGTTCTTTCCTTTCTCTTTTGAAATCAATGAATATAAAAAGTGAAAGTACTTTTGTCGTATATTGCATTGTCTGTACTACATGCAATAAGAAATACTTTGGTTGCACCACCAGAAACCTCCGCCGCAGAATAGTGGAACATGTTTACGGTGTTAATGCAAAGGAATAAAATATTTCGGGAGCTTCAAAGCACTTTCGTGATGTGCACAATTCAGACGAATCGTCCACGCGTTTTTTTTTGGGAGTAGAAAAAATCATGAATAAACAACGAAACGAAGATAGGAAAAAAGAACTAGAGAAGAACTTAGAGAAGCATTCTGGATATTCCATTTGGATACCAGATATCCCAATGAATTCAATTATAAAAATATTTTATTTTATATTTATGACCCAGGATTGTGATTTATCTATTCCTCCCAAATCTTAAGAATTATAACTTATTATATCTTTATAAATAATATACGTTTTAATCCTTAGGCGCATCCCCACGGTATAGGACAAATACCGCCGGTTTGCCGCCGGTATTTGTCCTGTTTTGGCGCCCGTCCCCCACGGCCCCCAGGGTGGGGCGGCTTTTTCCTCCGCGATGAGCGGAGAAGAGCCCTCCCCCCTCCCATTGAGAAGCACATATTCCCGTCCAAAAAAAACCGGACGGAAGATGGTGCTTGCTCAATGTTTTTGCCGCCGACCGCCGGTTGGGAAAACCGCTGGGCGGAAAACCCGGCAGTTGGGACTGCTGCACGGTTTTCCATAGACACAATTGGGGCTCATTTTCAGCCGGTTTTTTAGGCGGTCTGAAAAACCGCAAACCGGCTGAAAAACCGGCTGAAAACCCGTGCAGTGGGGACAAGCCCTTAATGTCATTTTCAGCTACTCAGCTTACAGGTTCAGTGCTGTTGTTTGGACTTTTATCATTGGTCGAACTATACAGGACTCTTATTGGTTTGCATTCTAACACACCTGCACTTAACCTGGTAAGCTCTGTCACATTTTATTCAGGCAATGAATAAAAGAACACTCTTCTTGAAACGCGTCTGCCGTTTATCTATTTTATTGTTTCTACTATGAAGATATCATGTTTTAACAAGATGGAATAAAGTTTTCAAGTTTTATATCTACATGTGGTGCTGGACTTCAATGTTCTTTGATCGTGTTTTGAATCACTCCAAGTCTTGCAAGTCCTGGAGACTGTCCGTGCACCTCCCCCCTTGGTATGCAGAAGGAATTATTCAGGTAAGCAGCACACTTTTCTTAGCCACTGAAAGGCTGCAGAAGCCATGTGCCATTGCCTGACCTCTCCATATGGAGCCAGTGTTGCAGCTGTGATGTCAGCCAATGGCATATGACCACTGCAGTGTTGACCTTCCATTTGGATCAAGACTGGATGAAAACAGAAGGTGGCTGGAGTGTGCGGACAGCGCAGCAAAAGAAGAGGGGAGCATCATTTTTATTTTTTTGATCGGCAGCAGTATTCCATAAGAAACTAAAAAACAATGGTTGGAGAACCCTTTAAAGCAGGAACTTCATCAGGTTTGCTCACAGATGAAAAGTTTTCCGCTCTGTTTCCAGAAAAGCTGGGTAACAACTAATTGCTCTGCCAGTTCCTGCAGAGGTTGTCACTCAGCTCTTCCAGACTTCAGAACGGACAATCCGTCTAGTTCTGCTGTAACGGTGTCATTGTAGCCATTCAGAGAACTAGAAAAGCTGGATATCTGTAAAATTAGGAATATTTATTTAGCAGTTACTGAACTTTCCTAGTAACAGGCTTTAAATTCACTAAAAAAAAAAATAATTTCTTTCTGTTAAACCTGTTCCTGGTCATATTTATTACTGGGAAACCTTGGCGGTGACCAGTATGGCAGCCATTACACACATACAGTCATAATTAGATCACATATATGAAGCCGTACATGAGGATGGTGTCCCTTTGCCTGCAGGAGTGGTGGACAGAGAGGGGCTGGAAGGTGGAGGGAGGTTTGGGGAGCAGTGACTGATAACCCTGATGTTGTGGTAGAAGTGACCCCTTCACCTCAGTGAACTTCTCAGGTTTCCTCCCAAAGACTCAAGGCTGCTGCTGCCTCGGCTCTGCTGCTGGGGTCTGCACCTCTTTTGTGCCGGAGAAGGGGGAGATAAGAGTCGGAGTGCGGGAGAGGAGGAATTCTTTTCTCTCCCCCTGTAAATCAGCCTGGACTTCCCTTACTTGGCTACACTGCTCTGACGATGTACGCTGTCACCTTCCTCCTGCTCCTGCTTGGGTCTTGTATCAGCTGCACTCGTGCTCCGCTGTAAGTGAGGAGATGATTTTTTAGCACTCGCTGTGAATGGGACCGTGATGCGACCAAAAGGGAGAAGCATATCTCATTCCCCTGATGGAGACAGGATGGGGCTGCTAAAATGTATTATTCAAGTCAAATAGTGCCACCCCCTGCAGCCTGCTCTCTGCAGGAGGTTTTACCTACTGTCCCGGGGCAGCAGGAGCGGACCCCCATTTGCACAATCCGGGACAGTTGGTAAGTATGAGTATACCTATAATTCATAGAGCCCCCATAGCAAATTCAAATGGGTCTCCACCATCTAATGACATGAAACTGAAACAGCAGCATAAGTAACAGTGATTAAAGAAATGGCACCATATATGAGAAAACCCACATAGTAGCGCTGTATAGCAAAAAGACTAACCTGTTAATATGTAAAAAAGGTAGAATGTTCTTATACCTGGGAAGACCCCCTCAACTTTTGGGCCCCATATAAGCCAATACATGCCAACTCTCCCGTTTTTTGGCGGGGGGGTCCCGCTATTTGGGGTCCCCTCCCGCCCTCCCGGGGGAGTTGGCATTCCTCCCGCCGCCTGCAGGCGGCGGGGGTCCTTTAAATTACCTCGGCGCAAAGATAGCGCTAGTGCGCTACTCTTGCGCCGCGGGGACCCGCTCCTACAGGCGGGTGCAGCGGCCGCAGCGCCGCTCACCCGCCCCCGGTCTCACTGTGCGGGGAGGATGGCAGGAGGGAGCGCTCCTCCTCTCCTCCTCTCCTGTATGTACGGCGCCGGTGTGTGCGCCGTACTACAGTTCAGCGGCACAGGGGAAGTGACGCGCGGCTGCAGGGGAGTGACGCGCGGCTGCTCTCACTTCCCCCTGCGCCGCTGAAGAGATCGGGCAGGAGCTGGCCGCGCTGCAGGAGCCTGGTAAGGTAAGTGGATTTTATTATTTTATTTTTATTAGCTTTAGGGGGGCTCTACCTGGCTAACAGAGAGGGCAACTACCTGGCAACAATGGGGCATCACCTGGCAACAGAGGGGCACTACCTGGCTAACAGAGGGGGCAACTACCTGCAACAAAAGGGGCACTACCTGGCAACAAAGGGGGCACTACCTGGCAAAAAAGGGGGAACTACCTGGCTAACAGATGGGGCACTACCTGGCTAACAAAGGGGGCACTACCTGGCAACAAAGGGGGCACTTCCTGGCAAACAATGGGGCACTACCTGGCAACAAAGGGGGCACTACCTGTCAACAAAGGGGGCACACCTGGCTAACAGATGGGGCACTACCTGGCCTAACAGATGGGGGCACTACCTGGCAACAGAGGGGGCACTACCTGGCTAACAGATGGGGCACTACCTGGCTAACAGATGGGGGCACTACCTGGCTAACAGATGGGGGCACTACCTGGCAACCAATGGGGCACTACCTGGCAACCAATGGGGGCACTACCTGGCTAACAGATGGGCACTACTGGCTATACAATGGGGCACTACTTGGCTAACGATGGGGGCACTACTTGGCTAACAGATGGGGGCACTACCTGGCAACCAATGGGGGCACTACCTGGCAACCGATGGGGGCACTACCTGGCAACCAATGGGGGCACTACCTGGCAACCAATGGGGGCACTACCTGGCTAACAGAGGGGGCACTACGTGGCTAACAATGGGGCACTACTTGGCTAACGATGGGGCACTACTTGGCTAACAGATGGGGCACTACTTGGCTAACAGATGGGGCACTACCTGGCTAACAGATGGGGCACTACCTGGCTAACAGATGGGGCACTACCTGGCTAACAGATGGGGGCACTACCTGGCTAACAGATGGGGGCACTACCTGGCTAAAAGATGGGGGCACTACCTGGCTAAAAGATGGGGCACTACCTGGCAAACAATGGGGGCACTACCTGGGCAAACAAAGGGGGCACTACCTGGCACAATGGGGGCACTACCTGGCAAACAATGGGGGCACATACCTGGCTAACAGATGGGGGCACAAACCTGGCTAAAAGATGGGGGCACTACCTGCAAACAATAGGGGCACTACATGGCAAACAATGGGGGCACACCTGGCAACAATGGGGGCACTACCTGGCTAACAGATGGGGCACTACCTGGCTAACAATGGGGGCACTACTTGGCTAACAATGGGGGCACCTACCTGGCTAACAAAGGGGGCATCTACCTGGCTACAAATTTGGTCTCTACCTGGCTACAGAGGGGCATCTACTTGGCTACAAGGGGGCATCTACCAGCCTGTAAGGGCACTACCTGGTTATGGGGGGCTACTACCTGGCTATAAGGGCATCTACCTGGCTTTCTTCCAAAGCCGTTATGCAGTTAGGTGGAGTGGGTGTGGCTTTTTGAAGGGGCGTGGCATACCGACAAGATGGGCGTGTCCATGCAAATTTTTGCCGCGGCGCGCTACGCGCGCCGCCCACTAGAGTATCCAGCTTTTTAACTTTCAAAAGTTACCAACTATGATATAAGCTGCTGAAGGGCCCGAGTTCTAGGACACGCATACAACTGAAAACTACGGCAAGATCAGGTACTCCTGGCCCGCTGATCAGTGGCATAGCTGCAGAGTTCACTGTGGTCGCACTTGCAATCAGGGACGTGAGTCAGGGGAGCCCCTCTCACCACACAGCTGCATGGCTGGGTGACATAGGCCGTGCAGGCAGCGGCTCAGGCAGAACAGTCGGGATCCTCTGATCCTGGCCGTTCAGTCCTCTAGATGCTGCTGTGCAGACAGCGTGATGTAATGATGTCATTATGCCATCTGCTCTGCTGCCTGTACTAGGCCATAAGCCTAGGGCTAGGCTTGTGGCCTA
The DNA here is from genome assembly GCA_025379985.1 of Phyllomedusa bahiana. Classification (NCBI taxonomy): domain Eukaryota; kingdom Metazoa; phylum Chordata; class Amphibia; order Anura; family Hylidae; genus Phyllomedusa; species Phyllomedusa bahiana. Next base: position 6,047 of record JAODAL010011405.1, read on the forward strand.
GTAAAAGCTGGAAGTGGCGTCCCGGAGCAGGCGTTGTGCTGACGTCACGTCACCCCCTCCAGGCTTAAGAGGTGTACAGCCAAGGAGTGGGGAGAGGTTTTATTTCTTTTTATTTTTAATAAGGGTCCATGTATACCTGTCTACCTACTGTGGCTCCATGTATACCTATCTACCTACTAGGGGGGCCCTATATAACTTGTTCCAAATTTGGGCCTATATACCTACCTAATGGAAGAATCTATATACCTACCTAATAGAGGGGGCCAACATACCAACCTACCTACTGGGTGGCCCTATATACCTATCAACTTACTAGGGTGGACTTATAAACCTACCTACATGGGGGGCCTAAATCTACCTACTGGCGGGACGTTTATATCTACCTGCATACTGGGGGAACTCTATATACCAAACTATCTAGTGAGGAACCCTATGTACCTACTTTTTTGGTGGGCCCTTTATACCTACCTACTGAGGGGCTTTATATACCTGCCTATTGGGGGAGCCTTGTATACCTACCTACCTTCTTACCTATTGCAGGGACCCTATATACTAACCTACCTACTGGGGGAAACTATGTCCCCACCTATTGGGGGGGCCTTTATACCTACCTACTGAAGGGACTTATTTACATATCTACAGTGGGGCTTTATACCATGTGGGGCTATATATATATATATATATATATATCTACTTGGGACCTATGTAACCACTTAATGAGAGGTCCATACACCTACTTAATGAGGGGCTTTTACACATACCCTACACTACACCAAAGAACCTACACTACCGACTGCATACCTATTTACCTAACTACTTTACTACTCAATAAGGGGGCCTATGTACCTACCTACCTACCTACTTAATGAGGGGCCTACACACCTACTTAGTTATTTGGGGGCATATATACCTACCTACTTAATGTGAGGCCTATATACCTACCTACCTAGAGGGGACCTATATAACCACTTACCTACTTAATGGGTGGCCTGTATATCTATTTACCTACTTGGTGCCTGTACACCTACCTACCTACTTATTAGAGGACCTTTATACCTACCTGAGTTGTGTTGAGCTTATTTACCTACACACTTAATAAGGGGCCTTTATACCAATCTACTTACTGGACAGCATATATACCTGCTTACTTACTTGCTTATATACTGGGGAGAAGGGCTATATACCTAACTAACTACTGGGGGGGCTATATTCCTACCAACGTACTTGATGAGGGGGCTTATATACTTACCTACTTAAGGGGGGCAATATACCTGTCTGCTTACTTGGTCTAACTATCTGCCAATCTATTTAGGAGGAGTGTTTACCTACTATTTGGGGACTCAAAACAAGACTAAAACAAATAAAAGCCCCATAGCCATCCATGGATACTTTTACTGTTATGGGCACAAGGGAGTCATTATTACTATTTGGGGAGCTATGTATAGGAAGTTTGTGCAGAGGTGGGAATAGGTAAAGAGGTGCTGGAAAAGTGAGGAGTCTAAGATATTTGTGGGCAGGGCCGGGACGACAGGCTGGCTAAGGTAGGCGACCGCCTAGGGCTCCACTTCATCCCAGGAATAAAGGGGGCGCAAAGAGGTATGGAGTGAGCTGAATTTTACATTGGAAGAGGGGGGGGGGGGGCGCTATATGCCTTATTTGCCAAGTGCACCCGAATACCTTGTCCCAGCTTTGTTTGTGGGGTATATTCTGTTGGGACACGTCATGGCCGAGAGTCGTCATGGTGTTCTGGGATGGACAGAGAAGAAAAGGAAAAGACAACAACTCCCATCAGAGAAGATGTCTTCTTTGAGTCCCTAAAAGTCAGGAGTTATTTTTCTTCGCTGTTGCATCAGTGCTGTATTAACGGTCATGTGGTGGTGACCAGACCACCAGTGATCTGTGATTGCCAGTGATCTGACCATCATGTGGTCACTACATGGCAGTATTGTAGGTTATATTGGTGCTTGTACAGTGGTAGCATAAATTTGTCCCTGATTGTAAAGCTAGTGCACACCGGTCCCTAACACTGATTAAAGGTTACGCTTTCTTGCTTGTGTTAATAGTGTTAGAAAGTGGCAAGGTGCATGACTAAGGGAAAATTTGGAGGTGGATAGTGTATGTGGGCTGGTGGGGTTTTTATGCCATGGCTGCTTTTTAGTCTCAATCTGACCTTGGATATAATGTTCCTGATTCTATGGTAAGTGGGCCCTCAACCTCTGGCTCCATTGCTGCTGCAATGTCTGTTACAGCTCTAGTTATGCTTATGGATACATTATTATTATTTGACTTGTATTGAATCATTTACTATCTACACCATTATTTCTTTACATTCTGAGCTTAGAATCCCTTACTCAAAAAATTTTTCAGCTTAGTACCCTTAAGTACCTATGATTTGTATACAACTTCTCAGCTGATAGCAGATAACATTGTACTGTACTTAGAGCTTATATATATCTTATAGTAACCGATACAAATGCCTTTATTAATGTGTCAAAAGGAGAAAGGGGTTCTTCTTTCCTTACTAACTTGGCTACATTATTAAAGGAGTTTTCTCATCATGCTGTTTCACAGAGCCACAGGCAGCTTCAGACTCACACTTGCTGGTTAGACTGTGAGTGGTTCTATAGCAGTGATTGGCATATCAGCTCGGCTATTTCTAGCTGATCCTGTCGCGGTAACACGACTGCAGGAGATTTAATCTATAGTGCAGAGGGTTGCAGAACTTAATGGGGTGCTTTTCTAATTTAATTGAACAAACTCCTTTGTTTGTCAAAGATAACACACTGTTTTCAAACTGCCGTCCACCCTGGTGATGACACTCCCTGCTCTCAGATAAGACAACGCAGAGAGAGGAGGAGAGAGCAGGATGGTAACCAGAGTAACTTGTATACATTCAGAGCAGAGAAAATCTTTCTTATCTCCTGACCAGGTCAATATCAAAAGAGCAATGTATTTTGTAAAAGTCTTGATTTACTGTTGCCTACACGTTGGAAGCTAATCTTTGTAGTGAGAAACCCCCTTTAAGAAGTTACAGGGGTAGGGATCAGGGATGATTGTAGATTTCTTAAATTAATTAGGGGCAAATGGAGGTCATTACATTCGTATATTGTACAGTTGCCTCTGTTTCCATTTTGATAAATATTCTGAATCACAAAAGACCTAGTACCTCTGATTATTGTTTTTTGAAGCAGTTCTCTTACCAGAGACAGTCTCAGTGCTGCCATAACTGTTAACCCCAATGTCAACATGACTAAGATAGCAACAGTTCCCCTATAACCTTGCTACCTAGCGTGCCATTATTGCTGCATCAGCGGCTATTCCCATATAACTGTCAGGGCTGTGGAGTCGGAGTTGTGGAGTCTGAGTCGGTGTCCATTTTGGTGGAGTCGTTATGAAATGTACTGATTACAAAAATATATAATAAATTGGTACAGTTAGTTCAATGCACGGACAAGAGCAAGAGGAATTGCATCTTGCCAGTGCTACTGCTCCCATATCTTCAGCCTCATCAGATGAGGAGTTTAATTTTGAAAAGTATTAGGATGACATGGAGCAGGCAAAGCGCTACCACAGGGGGAAAAATTCTCCACCATAGAAAAGAGATTGACCAAATTTCAGCAAAATTTTCACTTGTTCTCAAAGAAGTAGAAGAGTTCAACCATTCATCAAAACTGACTGGCAATTTCTTTATACCTAGAGATATTGCCCTGGTGGTCACCGTTTTGCCACCAACCTAAGTTAGTGTAAAGAGGCCATTCTCTAGCCTGGAAATAATGAGATCAGATTTGAGGTCATCTATGAAGGAGGATCTGATGGAGGTGATACTATTTCTCAGAACAAATTCATAGACTCACTCAACAAATGTTATTTAGTACGTTTTTTGTTGAAAACTGCTTTTTCTCCACTTACTGCAGCGTTTTGCATATTTACAACTTATTAAAGTTTTTTGTGTTCTAAAGTTGTATCCAATAAATATATTTTATGTTCTACCTAAATAACTTGATTATTGTATCATAAGGTCGAGAAAAAGCGTGATGTTACCATTTTACTGCAGTTAAGTTATCACTTAATCATGCACCATGTTTGAGGGAGTGGGAGTAGGAGTTGGAGTTCTGCTAGGTCTACACTGCATAGTACAAAAAACTCTTTAGAAACCAAATACTAAAACCACTTTGAACCTGAGTATTTTGTCAGTTTTTTGTCCAAATCAGCTTAGTTTTGGGGTGTTTATTAGTTTTTTGCTGTGGTTTTTGGTGTGTTTTTTTTGGGCAGTTTTTCAGGAAGTCTATGTGAAAAGTTCTCCGACAGATTTGCAGAGGTCTCTTAATACTAAAAACCACCGAAAATCCGATGGAAAACCTGTGCTGTGTAGACATAGCCTTAGGGAAATTGAGGAGATTGGAAATTGGAACTCTGGCTCACTGTGTTACCGTGGCCACTCCCAGATTGGTTGACTCATTATATTTCTGTAAGTTTACAGAGTCCAAAATCCTGAATAACAAATATGCTATATTATCTTTCTAGAGATATAAATGTGGGAGATGCATCACTAAAAAGCTATGAAGCTTTTCATTTGGGAGTACAGGCAGTCCCCGGGTTACAAAGGGGATAGGGACTGTAAGTTTGTTCTTAAGTTGAATTTGTATGTAAGTCGGAACAAGTAGATTTATTAAATGTAATTCTAGCAAAACAAAATAATTTTTAGTTTTGGATGGTGCAGGGAAGGGTTTTTACATTTGTTTTGCTGTCTTTGCCCTTTTTTAGAAGATTTCACCTAACGTTCTGTATCTCATTTGCAGCTGTGGCATGCTGGCACCCCATAAGTCTCCGTTTGTAACTAGGTGACGTATGTAAGTCGGAACGATGTAAGTCAGGAACTGCCTGTATATGAAAAATAGGTGGCAAGACCTGAGTTATAATAAATCTTTTCAGAAACATAAATAACCAAGGATTCTTTAAAAGCAAAACGTTTTGTACAGCGCTGTAATACTCTTCAAGATGATGAAGCCATTTACTTATACATTCTTCCTAAATTACAAGTGCATAATCTAGAAAACATTATCAAATTAATAAGTGTAGTTATTATAGGAGCCGGATTATCCTGACACTGTGTCGCGATGCAATCCACAATCCCCGTTTTGGAAGTGTGGACACACTTGTGTCTCTGTCCCCCGGGCTGGACATCACGCACCTCTCCCCGCTCCTGCTTCACTCCTGTTCCCTGCTACTAGCTGGCACGCATGTAACTGCTCCCTAAAGCGTGCGTGTGCTGACTCTCAAAAAATTAAAGGGCCAGCGCTCTGCTAATCACCTATCCCTTTTTTAAGGCACCTCTCCCTACACTTCCTGCCAAAGTATTGCTGTACTTTCTTAAATAATTCCTTGTGTACATTTATGCTATCTGTATTCTGACCCGTAAGTGTGACATCCACTATTCTCTGCCTGCAGTCTGCCCTGACATAACTATGAGTGACCTGACCAAGTTTTGCCTGCTCCTTGCTCTGACCTGTGTACCTGACCACCGACAATGTCTCAGCCACCTTCTCCTGTACCATGCTGCACCTTCACTGTCACCACAAGTGGCCATATCAGAGGAGGGGAATGGGAAGTCTACCGCAGCGAAGTCCAACCCGCCTTGCTGCGGGCTCTGGTGAATACCAGGGGGTACCTTACACTCCACTCATTAGTGCATAGTTGCCAACTTTTGAAAATGAAAAAGCAGGAGCTCTTCGACGGCGGCGCGCGCGGCGCGCCGCGGCAAAAGTTTGCATGGACACGCCCATCTTGCCGGTATGCCACGCCCCTTCAAAAAGCCACACCCCCTCCACCGAACTGCATAACGGCTTTGGAAGAAAGCCAGGTAGGTGCCCTTATAGCCAGGTAGTAACCCCCATAAGCAGGTAGTGCCCCTTACAGGCAGGTAGATGCCCCCTTGTAGCCAAGTAGATGCCCCTCTGTAGCCAGGTAGGTGCCCCCCTTTGTTAGCCAGGTAGGTGCCCCCATTGTTTGCCAGGTAGTGCCCCACTGTTGCCATGGAGTGCCCCCTCTGTTGCCAGGTAGATGCCCCCTCTGTTGCCAGGTAGTGCCCCCTCTGTTGCCAGGTAGATGTCCCCTCAGGTTGCCCTTTGAGTAGTGCCCCCTCTGTTGCCAGGTAGATGTCCCCTCTGTTGCCAGCGTAGATAGTCCACTCTGTTGCCAGGTAGTGCCCCCTCTGTTGCCAGGTAGGCCCCCCATTGTTGCCAGGTAGTTGTACCCCCTCTGTTGCCAGGTAGTGCCCCCTCTGTTTGCCAGGTAGATGTCCCCTCTGTTTGCCAGGGTAATCCCCCTCTGTTTGCCAGGCAGAGCCCCCATTGTTGCCAGGCAGAGCCCCCCATATAGCTAATAAAATAAAATAATAAAATCCACTTACCTCACTCAGGCTCTGCAGCACGGCCGCTCCGATCGATCTCCTCAGCGGCGCAGGGGGAAGTGAGAGCAGCCGCGCATCACTCCCCTGCAGCCGCGCGTCACTTCCCCCTGCGCCGCTGACCTGTATGTGCGGCGCATACACCGGCGCCGGACATACAGGGAGAGGAGGGAGGAGGGAGCAATCCCTCCTGCCTCCTCCCTGCACAGCGAGACTCCGGGCGGGTGAAGAGGGCGAGACGGCCGCTTCACCCGACCTGTAGGAGCGGCCCGGCGGCGCCCGGGTAGCGCACTAGCGCTACAACGGCGCCGCGGCCAATTAAATGAGGAATGCTCAACCTCCCCCGGGGGGCGGGAGGGGACCCCAAATAGCGGGACCCCCCCGCCAAAAACGGGAGAGTTGGCATGTATGCCTTAGTGTGGTTAAATAGTCATCTCTCTAAGTGACCCAGAGGATCCACGACCGTCACCTGTGACACATTGTACTATTTTGGAAGCTTGAAGGGGTATTCCCACCACATTGTTTAGCTTCAGACCTGTAGGCAAAGGTAAATAAACATTTTTATCAAATACGTTGCTGTTCAGATTTTGCTTCATTTCTGAGTTAGAGCAGTTCTTATTTTATGCTCGGTTAAACAAACTTCTCTAATTTCTCTGCTCCAGCAGTGGCCAGGTTAGTGACGTCACTCCCTGCTGTGTCTTATCAGCAGGACAGATGCTTCTCAGTCTCTGATTTTATCTTTCTACTCCAATAATTTAACCCTCTAGACCAGAGAAATGCCATGTACCAACCTGTCAGGTCTGCAGATCAGATATACTTACATCAAAAGGAGAGTCACTAATCAGTTAGTAGTTTGTCTTAGCACCATGTACATTTTTGTCTCCATGTAAATTTCTTTTCCTGACAAATACAGCTCTGCTAGCTTACATTTATAGCCTGACATCCTGTCAGTAAATTTCACAACCTCTCTATCACCAATGTCCCTCTAACAGGCTCAGGTAGGAATAGGAGCTAGCAGAGCTGAAATGCCTGTCACTGCTGTAACAAATGTAGAAAATCCACTACACACCTTGGTATAGTACAAAGATATACAAAATGTATTGATCAAAAGCATAAAGAAATGTCAGATACATTGCCCTCCAATATATTGTGGACATATTCCATAAAATATACAAGGCACTGCATGAGAATCAAATATGATAGCAAGAAAGAGACATTTTGGCAGAAATGACCTTCTTCTAGTCACTTCTGTATTGCTACAAGGAAGCTGTTCTGTAATGGCGAGTAACACCATAGCAGTGCACTTAAAGGGGTTTTGCCAAGAAGTGAGGCTGATACTCAGGAGAGAAGATAAGTTCCAAGGAGGCAGCATTCTTTCATTTGTTCCCGAACTGCTGGGAGGGTGGGAGGAGGGGCGCTGAGCAGGGAGCCAGGGAGCGTCTGCATGTTTACTCATATAATTACATTACAACCAGTGGATTCTCTATACAAAAGACACAGGATCTTTTCTCCCCAGTCTCTTCAAAGCTCCTTCATGTTCCCTGCCATCAGATAAAAAGTGCAAGTTCCTGGTCGTATCTAATGTAAATAGTCAGGAAACTAAGTGCATGTAAGGAATGCTGTAGCTCTCACAGGTTTCACTTTTTTTAATGACATATATTTAGAAAAGTGATTAAATACCCATTTTGGAGGATCCCACATCAACATTAGCTCGTGGCAAAACCCCTTTTAGTCTAGCAAGGACATTGCTCTCTTTCCTGGGCTTGAGCGCACTGCTATAGTGACACTCACCATTACAGGCGCACCTCCTTCATACACAAGAAATTTGAGAGCAAATATCCACAAAAGCATTAACATTTTTTAAATATACATATATAAAACATTACATAAAGAGGTACATTTATGCTGCTTTCATAATACTTCGCAACACATTACTGTTTTGCAATGTTTTATAATGTATGTGACAGGAGCCTATTATACTTTGTTTATCTGTGGCTGAGCCAAATAGGCGCCTTAATATAGCAGGTCCCAAAGCCATTATTTGGCATCCAACTGTCATAGCACACATGAGCCCCTCACAATCACATTGTACAGGTGCTAATTTGTAACAGAGGGAGCCCCCTCCCTCTGTTAACCACCTAGATACCACAAACTGGAGGTCAGCTGTACATTACATCTGACTACTGCTGTGGATGGTGCGAGCACAGCTTCTAAGTCCATACCATCCAGCTGGTCTGGTAGACTTGCCAACATTTTTTGTGTGTGTGTATATATATATATATATATATATATATATATATATAATTGTGAGACAGTGACAGGCGGAGTTATTGAGGGAAGGTATGTTTACCATAGAATACTCTTCTATGTGGCTTTAGGGAGTATGTGGATAGATACCTGTCACTGAGAGACCTGGGTTCGGTGAAGCAAGCCGGCAGTTGATGTGTCAGTAGCACTAAGTTACTGACATAACTTAGTGTTATTATGGCTGCTCCAAGCAGTCTGGTCCAGGCTGGTCTTTTTTCTAGAATAGTCTATGTGATGGGAGGGAGGCCACTCCCATGTACCAGGTACAGCTGGTTTCAGGCTCTATAAAGGCTGGGCTTGCAGGCCTGTGTTTGGGGTCTATTCTAAATGCTGCGTCCTAGAGGAAAGACCTACTGTGAATATTGAGCAGGTATCATCGATTAATTTTCTGTTATCCTGAAGTTAAGGCTTGTTTTGTTTTCTATTCTTGCATTTGCTAAAATAAATCCAGGCAGCGCCTGGACCTTGGACTTTTATCTATTTCACTTTCTGGTGATTCTCTCCAATGGACTGTGAGTACCAGCACTGGCCTGTAGCACAGCTAAAGGGACTGCAGCGGTCACTTACGTGACTGGACCCCTGAGCTAGAGGGCCAGCAGGCCCCCTTCGCCACCCAGCAATGCAGAGATCACTGCCGCCACCTGCGCAGTGCAGGCAACGGCTCAGGCAGAACAGCCAGGATCAGAAGATCCTGGCTGTTCAGCCCCCTGGAGGCAGACGGCGCAGACGGCGCAATGTGATGTTATCGCGCCGCCTGCTCCACAGCACGTACTAGGCCGTAAGCCTATGCATAGCCTTACAGTCTAGTAGACACCGGAAGTGGCATCCCAGAGTGGGTGTCGCGATGACAGGTGAGTATTTTTTTTTTTTTTAAATATGGGCTTCTCTCTACCTGGCTAATTACTGGGGACAGCCCTATCTACCTAATGACTGGTGACAGCCCTTCTACCTAATTACTGGAGAAAGCCCTATCTTCCTGGCTAATTACTGGGGGCAGCCATGTCTACCTAATTACTGGGGACAGCCCTATCTACCTGGCTGATTACTGGGGACAGCCCTATCTAGCTGGCTAATTACTGGGGACAGCCCTATCTACCTGGCTAATTACTGGGGGCAGCCCTATGTACCTAATTACTGGGGGCAGCCCTATCTAAATAGATAATTACTGGGGGTGACCCTATCTGCCTAATTACTGGGGGCAGCCCTATCTGCTTGGCTAATGACTGGGGGAAGCCCTATCTACCTGGCTAATTACTAGGGGCAACCCTATCTACCCAGTTTATTACTGGGGACAGCCCCATCTACATGGCTAGTTACTGGGGGCAGCCCTATCTACCTGGCTAATTACTGGGAGAAGCCCTATCTACCTGACTAATTACTGGTGACAGCCCGATCTACCTTTACTGGGAAGCCTATCACTGACAAATTCCCCTTGGGTGGCCATCTACCTAATTACTGGGGATAGCCCTATCTACCTAATTACTGGGGGCAGGCCTTTCTACCTGGCTAATTACTGAAGGCAGCCCTATCCACCTGGATAATTACTAGGGACAGCCCTATCTACCTGGCAAATTACTGGGGACATCCCTAGCTAGTTAATTACTGGGGACAGCCCTGTCTACTTAATTACTGTGGTGGCCCTATCTACCTAATTACTGAGGGCAGTCCTAGCTATCTGGCTAATTACTGGAGGTGGTCCTATCTACCTGGCTAAGTACTGGGGGCGGCCCTATCTACCTAATTGCTGGGGGCCGGCCTTTCTACCTGGCTAATTACTGGAGGCAGCCCTATCCACCTGGCTAATTACTGGGGGCAACCCTATCTACCTGGCTAATTACTGGGGGCTCAAGATTTCTCAAGCCCAGACATCTTCTGTGCGTGCACCCACCAAAAAGACACTGGATTTGATAGGAAGTAAAGCGGCAGGAGGTGTTTGAAAAAGAAGCAAAAGAAAAACTTTTTCCTCTGTCAGGAATTACTGGGGACAGCCCTGTCTACTTAATTACTGTGGTGGCCCTATCTACCTAATTACTGAGGGCAGTCCTAGCTACCTGGCTAATTACTGGAGGTGGCCCTGTCTACCTGGCTAATTACTGAGGGCAGCCCTATCTACCTAATTACTGGGGATAGCCCTATCTTCCTAGCTAATTACTGGGGGCGGCCCTATCTACCTAATTGCTGGGGCAGGCCTTTCTACCTGGCTAATTACTGGAGGCAGCCCTATCCACCTGGCTAATTACTGGGGACAGCCCTATCTCCCTGGCAAATTACTGGGGACAGCCCTATCTACTTAATTACTGTGGTGGCCCTATCTACCTAATTACTGAGGGCAGTCCTATCTACCTGGCTAATTACTGGAGGCGGCCCTATCTACCTGGCTAATTACTGAGGGCAGCCCTATCTACCTAATTACTGGGGATAGCCCTATCTACCTAATTACTGGGGGCAGGCCTTTCTACCTGGCTAATTACTGGAGGCAGCCCTATCTACCTGGCTAATTATTGGGGGCTCAAGATTTCTCAAGCCCAGACATCTTCTGTGCGTGCAGTTGTAAGCCGAGTACCGAGGGCAGGTTTACCGGAATACAGCGAAGTCACGGACAAAGAACACGACTCCAACACCAGCTCAACAACGGTTTGTTTTACTGAATTTTCTGGAACAAGATGGTGAACAGATGCCCCAAACACAAATTTACAAATACGTATCCTGGGCCCCTGTGCGGCCCCGCGCGCCGCCAGAAGTGTATTCTCTGGATGCCCGGTAACTTTAGCTAACCGTGGGGCTCGGAAAGGCCGATAACCACGTACCTTTTTAATACCGTAATCACCAACGGGAACAATTGTGTATGGTGGCAGTTGCAGGGGCTCGTGGTGCAGCACAGCAGCTTACACAGCTTAAATGATTTACCCACTTCCCTCCCAAACGCATGTGACACAAACTTTCCCTCACAGATTAACCGGTTCAAGTAGCTAATGGTGCGATATCAAACTCTCCAAGTCCTGAACAGGAGGATGTATTTGGGAAACCCTCCTTTGGCCTGTAACTGAGCCTAAACTAAGTAAACTAATATCAGGCCTTCTCACAGTCCTGAACTCGTTGCAGTGCACGCATCCGCTGAGGTACCTTAAAGATGGCCGGCAATTCCTGTTCTCAGGTGCAGATGGATGGAATGGATGGTCCGGCTGCAGACAGTCCTCTCTATCTTGGCAGCTTGTCCTTCTTGTCCAGGAGTTCTCTCTCTCCATCTGCGATGGCGTCGGGATGGACAGTCAGGCTCTCCCCTGTCTCTGGGACGACTGTGAATCCTGGCTTCTTTAGCTCAGTCTCTGTCTCTGTCTGTTCTCCTCAGAATCTCAGCAGCTTCTCAAAATGGCTGCTACATGTGCCAGTCTTATACCATGTCCCTCATTTGCATATACTGGAAACTGGACATAGCGGCATCTTGTGGCCAAACAGTAGAATACAAAGAAACATTTTACAACTGTCATGCATGGGATTTACTTAGAAAACACAAGGAGGCTGTCCCACTATCCCACACACCCACCAAAAAGACACTGGATTTGATAGGAAGTAAAGCGGCAGGAGGTGTTTGAAAAAAGAAGCAAAAGAAAAACTTTTTCCTCTGTCAGTGCCAACTCCTGCAGAGTGTCACCCAAGGAATCTGTGTTTAATGGAAGATACGGCCCTGAACCCTGCCTAAATATGGACATTGTGAAAATAAAAGCAGAGCCGGCAGCTGTTCCTGTTCACAACCACTTACTTAAACTGTGGTAAAGGGAAGGGCCGTTATGTTGCAACTGAGTCACATCATCTGTATAGTTTTGCTTTCTTTGCACACATTCCAAATTATTTTAAAGAATGGATAAACCAAATGTATTCATTTACTATAAAAACAGTTTATTTTAGAGCATTTTATACAACACATCATAATGCAGGTATTTAACTTAACATTGTACAGTATAATATATTACATCACTATATTGTCTTACAGGGTCAGTCGTTAAATAATGCAAATTAGAATGAACAAAGCATCTTTGCAGGTGTAAAATACAGAAAAGAAATTACAGTGTAACATGGCTGAACAGGGAAGTAACTGAATTTAATACATAAGGAACACAAGATAATTCTGAAATAACTAATATAATGTATGTAAGCATTTTTCTGCAGCTTCATGACCCATGTATCATGGCAATAGAAGCCATATAAATAAACCGTCTAAAGCGAATAGTCATTGCATACAATCATGTCCACAGTACTCAAAAGTAAGATGCAGAATATATTTGACTTAGAGAGAAATTAGAATGTCTTGGTGAAGAAATTAGGAGCGTTGTCTTGAAAGTGTTGATATTCATCTGTCCCAGCCACTAACACAGTTGCAGGAAATGTCCTAGGACGTTCTGGGTCCTGTAAGAGAAATGGAACAATAATTTCAGCTGAGTTATTTAGTGATATTTCTGCATCAGTAATATCACAGGCTGACCCCATGTGCATTGTTAATAACATTGTTAATAAGATTCTCTTCTTCATGTTGCATAAGAGTTGCAGCCAAGAGCATATCTACCAGAACATGCGCCTCTGCGATTAAGTGGCAAGTACCTGTGCCGAATTCCCTAGTCCAGAGGAACTGTGTTGGTGGCAATCAAGGGGTAGGGAATTCTTAAATGGTGTGAAGGGGACTATGACAATTTTTTCTGTTCCAGGTGGCAAGGTGTTCCTGGCACCATAATGGGAGAAATGGGGTCATTTCTATCTCTGTCACATGGCCGTCTTTCTGGTTATGTACACTATTTCTTATGGCAGCTAATTCTGTTGGGTAACATTCAGATTATTATAATATTATTTATTCATGTTGTCCGCAGACCATATTTTGGTCCTTAGATAAAGTACTGTACATTTTTCTAAATTTATTCGATGTTTGGACACTGAATTTCTAAGAAGTTGTGCCATAAGTTTAGGCCTGAGGCCAGCTCGTACCTCACTATGAATGGGGATATTGGTACTTTTTTGTAGTTCTCCCCATTCATTTCTACAGGAGTTGAGATATAGCTAAGCGAGTGTTCCTTGTTATGTTAGGAACTTTCACAGGATTAAATGGGGAAGCTCTGCCATCTCCCCATTCTCTGAGGCTGACTCATAGTGAGTGGAAGGCTGGCCTTAAACCTAAACCTGCAAAATGAGTGAGCTGGGCTTTCCTTTTTCATTACCCCCAATGCTCGCTTAGCGTGATAATCAGCCACTTTTTATGAAAAATGAATGCAGGTTCAGGCTACATGGCAACACTATACCTCTTCACAGTCCTTGAACAAAGGATTACATCCCATCTGTAAATGTTTATAAAGAAATACAACCATTGAACAACATCCTGTGTTTGCTTACCTTAACAGGATAAGCTGTGGTGGGAACATAACGGATGACAAATCCACATCTCCTTCTGTCAGACATGTTGGGTTCACTGGCATGAACAGTCAGACCATCATGTACCTGTCAGGTTACACAAGTCTCAAATATTAGTTCATGTACCTGGTTAAAAATAGATGTTTCTTTCAATAATACTCCCTGCCAGCTTCTACGTCCACCCAGCCCGGCTAGATTGCTGTGTTTCTACCTATTTTTGCATAGGGAGAATCCTCTTAATCAGGACAAGTCAGGTAGACAGAATCAGGTTGGGAGATGTCTGCTAGAATTTTCTCCCTGGCCATGGCTAGTTTTTTTTTTAACTACCATATGTTTGCTCTAAAACCCTGTGGTCTGAAACCAGGGAACCAGTCAGGATTGTATGCTGCTTGCGCTTTTGGCAACATAAACCACCTGGAAGGTTTCCTTTAATCTGAATCAACAAACCTATGTAGTGTCTGTATGGTATTATGTTGTACTTACAGACATTTGACCAGCTTTGAGTGGACACTCCACCAGATCTTCTACATTCACCAGGTGCTTTGGTATCTCCTGGTTTGCAGTCAGCATGTTCCCGGGGATCTTTGCAGTTCTGTGCTCCAGTATACCTTGTTTATGACTCCCTTGAGTATTATACATCACAAAGTAAATTTAGATTAATAACTAATTTGATAATATAAATTCAGTCATACACAAATAGCCATAAAGAGGTAGTACCTGGAATGATTTGCAGGACCCCATTTTCTGCATCAACATCATCAAATGCCAGCCATACAGAAGCCACCGGACCTCCTTCAAATCCCCAGTATCTATAAAGACATAAGAAAGTCATATTTAGTTTGCACACTTACAACATTCTTATTATCTAGGTGCCTTAAAGGGGTTTTCTCGCTACAAAGATCATATCTCTAATGATGGGGCAGTAAAATTAAGCACTTTTGTAATTGGTTTGCTTTACCTAAGCCACTTAGTATAGTAAATATGAGCTAAATTGTGCATCTACAGCTATTTCTGCAGCAGCTGGATGGGACACGCCCCCTTTTTCTGTGATTGGCTGACTGATATGTCATTCAGCCTGTTGGGACATGCCCCCAGATGGGAAACGGCCCCTGCATTTTGATTGACTGCCTGGACACTGTGTGCTTACTCCCCTCTGAGCTGTGAGAATCGAGCTGCCTGAGATGATTGTATGCGTATAATGATGGCTGTGTCAGCTCCTATGTGCTGGCTCTCCAGTGATAGTTCTATGTAATGGATCTGGGCAATTACAGAGGATTCACTGTCCCACATATATCCTTTACACTGCTCTCTCCCCACATAACAGCCTTATATAGTCTGGTCTACCTCATGCCTGATAATAGAGAGGGGAGGGGGCAGAGAGTATTCCTCACAGTTGCTTCATCAGTTCATGCTGTGTGTATAATAGCAATTACAGCAATGCAGGGCTCTGGTTACAAGGAGCTTTTGCAGCCTGAGAGAGAGAGCTCTGCAGCCAGAAACATAGCAGGAGGTCTGCAGAGCTGACATACTCTCCCTTCCCCTGCTAACACAGAATGATGATGTCACAACTCTTCAATGAGGGGAGACTCGCCTCCTGGGAGAAGAGACATGCCTGGATTTGAAACTGGAACAGATAGAATCAGCTCAAGTGTACCAAAGCTTCAAACGATAAAACCCCTTTAAATGTTTACCAGCTTTCATACTCACTTGATATCCTGATGCCAGGCTACATAGGGGGCAGTATCTTCTTTGTGAGGAACCTCAGAGGGGGAATATTTACAGATGAATCTTGAGTCTAGAAGAATAACATTGGGGCCCAAGACAGCTGTGATGGCTTCGAGCAGGTTGGGATGACCCGCCAGGTTCATCACCCACTCATACTGCATGTGGATGTTGTGTAGATTGTACTGAGCGTACTCTTTACCTGAAATAAAAAAATATGCTCACTACTAAAGGAATTTATACATAGACATTTTCAACAGCGACTAAAATTATTTTCCCTTTAAAAATATTCTGATCATCATAGTTCATGGTACAATAAAATCTACACATCTCAATTATTTGTCAACTTACCAAACTTTTCTTCTAGTTTTGCATGCTCCTTCTGAGCTTGGTACAGTTCCCTCTCATCTAATACATCAATTGCTGTAAGAAAGCCATTGGCATCATAGAAGTCTTTCATCTTATTTGTGTCAGTTTTCATTTTTGTAACGGGGTGGTTTCGCTCTACCTAGAAGGGTTTTTAAAGGGTTTATAACTGTCTGCCTGCCCCTCTGGTTTTATTACTAAACTAAAACGTCCAGCCCATGCCACTATTGATAGGAACGGATTATTTTTCCCCCTGGTGACATATTTTAAAATTTGTTTCCCCGGGGGCAATTCTTCATGAGTAGTCTTAAAGCAAACAACTTACATTCACAACGACAAAATTTCCTTGTTTCATTCTTGATGTGTGACTGAGGATTGAGTGTGAAAAAATTGGTAAGTTCATTTTGGGGAAATTTTCCACAGAATTTAAGAATAATATGAGTTTGGCTACTAAATTCGCGAAAAAAAATGTTGCTCATTTTACATTTAAGACAAAAAAAAATAAAGTTTTGTAATAATAAGTTTTGTAATTGTGTCACTTTGCCATTACTGATGTTGTTATATACATTATCTCACATTTTTGGAAATATTATATTATATCCTTTCATGGGACAACACTGAAGATATGACACTTTTGAACAATGAAAAGTTCAGTGTACAACTTGTTAAGAGTTAAATTTGGTGTCCCCCAAAAAGCCGTATCAATGTATAAATCACTGGCAACAAAAGTAAGTACACCCCTAAGTGAAAATGCATAATTTGCCATTTTCCCTCTATGGTGTAATGTGACTCAATGTTGTTTTAAAAGGGTTTAGGGGGTGAATGGGGAAAGGGGAGGTGTGTTAAAATTTGGGGTTATCGGTCTCCCATCTCCATACTGGTCACTGGAAGTTCAAATGGCAGTCATGGCAAAAATGTCTGGGGATCTGAAAAAAGATTTTTTTCTCTAATAAGTGGGGCCCAGACTGTAAAGACTTGCAACACCCTGGAACGAGCTGCAAAAATGGGGGCCAGGGGCCGTACAGAGTTAACAAGACAGGTTCCTTTTGAAAAAATCCTCGCCCTGGTTGACCAAAGAATAGGGTAAAAGGTGCTGGAAGGGCAGCATGTCTTCAGATTTTAAAAACCATTGAACATCTGTGGGGGAATCCCGAAATGGGAAAGGGGAGAAGCACAAGGGCCTAACACCACCACTCATGATGTCGTCTGGAGGTTGGAAAAGGATCCAAGTGGCTCAACCTGTGGCTCTAGTGAAATCCTGCCCCGGAGAGTTAAGGCAGTGCTGGAAAAAAAATGGTGGCCATATTTAAAAAATTGACTTTTTAAGCACAATTTGTCCGTTTTTTCCCTTTTGGGGGGTACTCACTTTTGTTGCCAGCATTTAGACATTGATAGTTTTTGTTATTTAAATTTTTTTTGGGGGCACATCAAATTCACCTGTTATAAAGGCCCCTGACTATTTAATTTTTATTTAAAGTGCCCTATCATCAATGTCGTCCCATGAAAAGATAAATACAATGTTTCAAAAATGTAGAAAAAGAACAAATAACAGCACAGACAAGCGCTTCCTCGTGTAAGATTGTATTGAATAAGGGAGCTATGGGTAAATACTAATATGTCATTTTTTGTTTTTGTGCAATCCAAGGGAAAAACCTCCAAAGAGAATTACCATTTTCCCGGGTGGTAACAAAAGTTACTACCAAGAGTTGATGGTTCAGTCTGCTGTTAAATCGTGAACAATAAAATTTACCCTCCACTCTGGGCTGGCAGAGGAAAAAACTATGTAGAAATAGGAAGTTGCAGTTAACCACAAGTTCTAGTAATAGCTAATAACCAGACAAAACAATCCACGATCCACAAGCGTTGACTGTAAACACTAAGGGCGACATATCAGAAAAGAGGCACCGCTACGCTAGTTTTAAGGCACTTTAAAGTGAGTTTTATAGTGCCCCTTTTAATGAATGAATCGTCAAAAATCGGGCAGTGTTGTATCTTGCATAGTAATAATTGATTAATTAATAAAATATCATTGCTAGCATATTTGATGGCCCTTTTTTTTGGCGCATTTAAATGTTTCATGCCGGTGTTAATGCCCTAGTTTTTGGTGTACTTTAAATTTAAATAATAGAGAAAATGGGGGGAACAGTTTTTTGGGTTTAAAATCTTAAAAAAAAAGGCGCAGCCCAAGTGATTTTTTCACCCTAAAACTTCAACGTGCTTCAAGAAGAAAATAAAAAAGATAAAAAAAAAAACGTCAAGGTTTTGCATCCATTTGTTGGACACTTCGTCAGGCTTCTACTGATCACAAATCTAATCACACAATTTAAGCTTCAAGCCGCCAAATTGTGCTTGACAGATAATTGTTGCAAAGATAAATAAGTTAGTTAAAACTTTACAAAAATATATAGAATTGCACAGTAATCTGAACATACACATGCATCAATAGCATATTTTATCAAATAAATACAAGGAATTAATCTAAAAAATGTAATATATTTAAAAACTATATATTTATAAAATGGCATATCTCATATACACCCAATGGTACTATATTGGTAAAATTTAATTTAGAAAGTGCATAGTTTTATAAAAATATGTAACATATGCAAAAAAAGGATTTTAGAATCACCCAGAATCAAAGGTATGGCCGAACTTGAATAGAAACAGGCATACATATATTTTGCTGGGACAATTTGAAGAGACGTAAATTTTCCGGTCCAGCATTTTATTCAAATCTAATTTTCTACAATAAGTAGAAAGGGGTTGCCTGAAGAAGACGTAAATTTCACTGAAGCATTAAATAAAAACACATGGGGCATTACCTTCACCCTAAAAATGAGCACTTCTAAAATAGATTTTTATAGATCTTTTTATTGAAAAGACAAAAAATGGGTGTAGTATATCTACCTACTTCAAGAGAGTTGATATTAATAGTTATCTAGACTATAGAAGTGCACACTACAGGAAATGGAAACAAAGGGCCACATGTATGAAATTTGGCGTTTAAACATCAAATTTCATGCACATCATAATAGCATAGAATGCACCTGATTTATGAACCCCCTCTACAGCAGGTCATAAATCAGGTGAATTCTAGCTCTAGAAAGACATTTCTGGCTCAGGTAAACCACTTTGAAAGTGGGTTACCTATTCCAGCAGTAATGCGCCTAGAATTGCCGTAGCGAAGTTATAAATCTATAGCTTCATCCGGTTCTAGAGCGCCCCGCCTCCCCCCCCGAAATCAGGCGCATTATAAAGTGCCGAAGGCGCTCTGTAATGTGCCTGATATTGGCGTATGGGAGGGATTTCAATAATGCGAACTGGGCTGCATCTGATGTTTGCCTGAAAATACGCCAAACTTCTGGCGCAGCCCCGTTCATACATGTCACCCAAAATGTACTATTAGGACAATTTCACACACAATGCGATTTTTTAAAAACAAGCGAAAACTATTGCGGATCGCCTGAAAGAAAAACATTATCCTGGAAACCTAATTAATGAAGCTTTCATAAAAAGCGCAGTCCGAACACAAAGTGACTGCCTCACAATAAAAGAAAAAAACATATCCGCAAAAGAACATAATTTTACGCACAATTTTATTACCCGCTATAAATCTCACGAGACATGGCCCCATTCATTCTTTCATTTAAACGGATCCGTCCTCCTGGTCCCTATGAAGAGAAACAGCCCCAAAGCTTGATGTTGCCACCCCCATGCTTCACAGTAGGTATGGTGTTCTGTGGATGCAACTCAGCATTCTCTCTCCTCCAAACACGACGAGTTGTGTTGCTACCAAACAGTTCTACTTTGGTTTCATCTGACCAGGCCCGGACTGGCGGTACACTTAACCGGTCGTCCACCCGGCGGGCCGCCAGAGTCCGGGCCGTAGGGCCGGCTAGGAGCGCCTACCGGGGGGCTGGTAATTCCACACCGATGGGCCCCGAGTGCTGGCGCCGGGGTATGGCACAGCTTCAGGGGCCGCAGTGGTCGCATACGCGAACAGACCCCTGAGCCAGGAGGCCGCAGGCCCCTCTCGCCACACGGCTGCATGGCTGGGTCACAGACCCAGCCATGCAGCGATCACGGCTGCCACCTGCACCATGCGGCGCAGGCAGCAGCCGAGGCAGAACAGCCAGGATCCTCTGATCCCGGCCGTTCAGCCCCCTGGAGGCCGTACAGCACGTCATCGCGCTGCCTGCTCCGCAGCCCGCACTATGCTGTGAAAGCGGCTCACTCTGGACCAGGAGAAGAGGAAGGGAAGAAAGACAACAGGTGAGTATTGTTTTTATTTTATTTTTAAACTAATTATTGGCACTGGCCCTACCTGGCTAATTACTGGCCCTACCTGGCTGATTACTGGCCCTACCTGGCTGATTACTGGCCCTACCTGGATAATTACTGGCCCTACCTGGATCATTACTGGCCCTACCTGGCTAATTACTGGCCCTACCTGGCTAATTACTGGCCCTACCTGGTTAATTACTGGCCCTACCTGGCTAATTACTGGCCCTACGTGGTAAATTACTGGCCCTACCTGGCTAATTACTTGCCCTACGTGCTTAATTACAGGCCCTACCTGGTTAATTACTGGCCCTACCTGGCTAATTACTGGTCCTACGTGGTTAATTACTGGCCCTACCTGGCTAATTACTGACCCTATGTGGTTAATTACTGGCCCTATGTGGTTAATTACTGGCCCTACCTGGCTAATTACTGGCCCTGCCTTGTTTATTACCTCGCTAATTACTGGCACTGGCCCTACCTGGCTAATCACTAAGGACAGTCCTATCTACTTGGCTAATTACTGCGGACAGCCCTAGCTACCTGGCTAATTACTGGGGGCAGCCCTAGCTACCTGGCTAATTACTGGGGGCTGTCCTATCTATCTGGCTAATTACTGGAGGAAAGCCCTGTCTACCTACCAAATTATTGGAGGAAGGCCCTGTTTACCTACCTAACTACTTGGGGCTGATGTAACTGCCTTCCTAACGGGAGTCCTCTACTCCTATTATCTGTGGGGGACCATATATGAGGGGCCCTAGATACCTACCTACCTACTGAGAGGGTCTATATAGATACCTTATGGGGGGCTATATTGCTCCCTACCTACTTTGGGGCCTTTATATTTATCTGTCTACTAAGGGGACCTATATACCCGCTGAGGGGCTACCTAATTTGGGAGTATATACTTCTTTACCTGGTGAATAAATTTACCTAAATTCTGAGAGTACCTATATATCTACCTGCTTTGGGAGGTCTATATACTGGGGGGCTTGACTACCTTGACTACCTGGGGGGCTTGACTACCTACCTAATGGGGGTCTACCTATTTACATGCCACTTATCTGACTTTTTCAGTTTCTAATTTTTAGGATCTAACATACGCTGTGTGGGGTACAATTACTGTGTGGGGCACCAACGGGGGCACTATTACTATTTTGGGCTCTATGGATGGGGAGTTTGTACATAGTTGGGAATTGATAGGAAAGCGCTGGAAAAGAGAGGAGTCTAAGATGTTTTGTGGTAAATTCTACAGGGATGAGTAGTAACCAGGGGAAGAAGACATTGCATTCTGTACCGGACAGAGAAAAAAAAGCGCAGAGAACAACTCATCAGGGAAGACTTCATGGAGGTTTGGGCCAGATGAAGAAGAAAAGGAGAAGAAAACAACTCCCATCAGAGATGACGTCTCCTGTGAGTCCCTGATGTCAGGGGTAATTTTACTTCTGTGTTGAATTAGTGCTGTATTCATGGTGACCTGACTACTGGTGATCTGATTGGTAGTGTTGTAGGTTATATTGGTGCTTGTATAGTGGCAGTGTAGGATTGTCCCTGATTGTAAAGCAAATGCACACCTGACTCTGTAATTAGGGGTTTCTCTGCACCACTTTTTCTTTCTTGCTTGTGTTTAGGATGTTTTCACATGGAGCGGTTTTTGGTGCGTTTTTTTATGGTTTTTTTTGTGCAGAAATGTACAGCATTAACTGCTGTGCCTTTCTGCACAAAAACACATCAAAAATGCATCAAAAATGAGATCTTGTGTGGAGCCCCAGATCGAGGGAGAATATCAGTGGTCTTGTATGTCTTCCATTTTCTAATTATTGCTCCCAGAGTTGATTTCTTCACACCAAGCTGCTTGCCTATTGCAGATTCAGTCTTCCCAGCCTGGAGCAGGGCTACAATTTTGTTTCTGGTGTCCTTTGACAGCTCTTTGGTCTTCACCATAGTGGAGTTTGGAGTGTGACTGTTTGAGGTTGTGGACAGGTGTCTTTTATACTGATAACAAGTTCAAACAGGTGCCATTACTACAGGTAATGAGTGGAGGACAGAGGAGCCTCTTAAAGAAGAAGGTACAGGTCTGTGAGAGCCAGAAATCTTGTTTGTTTGTAGGTGACCAAATACTTATTTTCCACCATAATTTACAAATAAATTCTTTCCAAATCAGACAATGTGATTTTCGGGATTTGTTTTCTCATTTTGTCTCTCATAGTTGAGGTCGACCAATGATGTCAATTACAGGCCTCTCTCATCTTTGTAAGTGGGAGAACTTGCACAATTGGTGACTGACTAAATAGATTTTTCCCCACTGTATGTACAGTATGCCTATTTCTATTGAAGTTCGGCCATACCTTTGACTCCGGGTGATTCTTAAAATCCTTTTTTTGCATATATATTATATATTTTTTATGAAACTATGCACTTTCTAAATTTAATTTTGCTAATATAGTACCATTGGGTATTTATGAGCTATTCCATTTTATACATATATACTGTATGTTAAATTTTTAGATAAATGTCTTGACTTTATTTGATAAAATCTGTTATTGGTGCATGTGTCCGAACAGACTGCTGTGCAATTCTATATGTTTTTGTAAAGTTTTAGATGCACTTATTTATCTTTGCAACAGTTATCTGTCAAACACAATTTGGCAGCTTGCAGCTTAAATTGTGTGACTAGGTATTTGATCTGTAGAAGCCTTACAAAGTATCCAACAAATGGACGTGAAACACTTGAGCGTTGTTTTTATCATTTTATTGTTGTTGCTTAAGTTTATTTTATTTTTGTTCACTTATTTTACATATTGTGCCCCCATAAGTTTAAAAAAGACATCCGGGTGGGCATTTTCACATCATTTTTTTTTTGATGATTTCCATTTTAACTGGGGCTGATATATTGTATTAGCTCCAATTACCGGTGAAATAGAGTCCCAAAAACTCACTACAGAGCAGGGGTGCCAATAGGGCAGTATGGGCAGTACTCCTGTCACTAATATGTTAAAAAATAGGAAGTAGCAATGGGTGGGGGCTCCATTTGATTTGGCTGTATGGGGCCCTGAAACGGTTAATAGATGACTGATGGCAGCCCTGCTACAGAGCTAATCTTTGTGTCACGGATCATGCCGCGGTCTGTGGCCTGGAACACAGAAGTGTCCGTGCCCCTGTTTTTGTGACCGCTGCGGCTCCCTGGGTGGGGCTCGCAACGGCTGTGTTATTTGGTCCCGTAACTGCTGCTGTGGCTCCGGCTGTGCAGTATTACTTACCTGCCCGCGATCATGTGCGTCTCCATCCTCTAGGGGCACGCGCACCACTACTCTGATATTTAGAGGGACAATGTCCCCTGTTCCCTGACCTGTGACCCCGGGCTACTTAAAGAACTTCCTGCCCTTGCTCCTGCTCAGTTCTTTGGTGTCTTTCCTTAGAGCCTGACCCCTGTCTGCTGTGCTCTTGCTGAGTTAACCCTCAAGTTACCTGTGCACCTGTGTTAACCTTGCGCTATCCAGGGCTTCTGTTCCATGCTGTTCCTGATGTTATGACCATCTGTTACTATTTGCTATTATCTGCTGCTGTCTACCTGCCTGGGACTCTGCTATCTGTTTACGGCTATACACTGCTGTGTTCTGTCACCACTGTTAGGTGTCCTGTCCTTCACTTCAGCTACCACCGCGAGTATCAGCATCTGTGCTCAAGGTGGCCCAGTGGATCGGCACTACCCGGCGTTTCTAACCACCTTGCGTTAGAAAACATGACACTTTGTCTGATAAGACGCAGCAACATCTGCACTTACCAGTCTTGTGATCGCCCCTGCTTCCTGCTTATCTGTATATACAGCACTTACTGAGTGCCATGTATACACCGGTAGGGAGGGCAAGGACGGTTATAAACCGGAGCTCCTGTTTCTGTCCTCACCTATATCCATTACTGCCACAGACTTTAAATGTAGCTAATGTGCATGCTGCTCTACACTGCAGTGGGACCCCAGCATTCATGCACTTATCAAATTCTGTGTGTATATCAAAAATGTTTTTAATGGGGAAAACCCCGTTAGATCGCTTTAAAAGATTTTACACAAAAATCATTTCAATCATTTTACTCAAAGACAAGTGTATATAAAACAACCACTTATCAATGTTTTTGCAAACATCTTAAAAGTTAATTATTTCTTGTATACAATGAAATGTAGCCATAAATGAGACTTTCTGGAATATAAAACCTCAATGATCTCACCTGAAACGTCACCTTAGTTGTATCACACTGTGTTTATATCAAGGAAACTTTTTCTAATTGCCTCCAAAAATAGAACAGAAATATAAGAACAAATACCTGTTACAGCTCTGTGCTCACTTGTGGGCTGAGTCAAGTGAATATGGAATTTCCAGATAATTGAGCCAAGTAGTAATTGCACTGTATTTACATAAGCTATTCACCAGGTTGTAGAAACATCATACAACCATGTCATATATGTGTATGCATTAGTCTTCAGACAGAAAGATTTTTAATGACAGAAAAAATCTATGGTCCATTTAGTCAGCATTAAAATGATTTGTTTATTATTATCATTATTACTGTCTTAGCATAGGTAGGGTATATGCTGGGGATATACACAAACAATAGATTAAGGGGCTTACCCTATTATCACGGAGAATGAGATTCCAAAGTCCACTTGAATAGCTGTAAGACTGGTGCACGGATATTTTCGCCCCAGGCCAGTGGGCTATGTTTAATTCCAAAAGGTATTCAAATCCACAATCCACCACGTCCTATAATTCCAGCTTCCTTATTTAAAAACAAACATATTATGGTACAGAGGATAAAAGGAGAGGCATTCCTGCTGTTAGGAATGCCTCCCACTTTATCCTCTGTACTATAATATACAATGCACATACACCTCGAACACACATAGAGGATCCAAAAAGTGTGGATGCATAAAGTCAGGGCCGGGACAAATCAGGTGGAGAATGCCAACTATGAATCACTGGATATAGTTCATTTTGCCTCTGACTGCTCTGGATCAGTACTGGATTGCTTTGTATTTAGCTTGATCATGGTACTGTATTAAGGATTGAGCTTGATCCTGGTACTGTATCTATGTGCTGCACCTTATTTTTTACCGTCTTTTTATTGAGATTGGTTTTGGTACTGTATCTATTTAGTTTATTGTGTGCCAATGGCCATGTCATGCAATGAACTTGGTCTTTGTACTGTATCTACTGTGCTTGGTTCTGGGACTGTATTTATACACTAAGCTTGGTTCTAGAACTTTTTAATATGCTGTGCTTGGTTCAAGTACTGTATCTTTCTATTGGCCCTCATTCTGTATCTGTATTCATGTGCTAAGCGTTGTTCTGGTCCTTTATATATGTATTAATCTTGACTGGGATACTGTACTGTGTGGCAAAAAGTGGGAAAATTGTTGCACAAAACTTCAACGCTTCTCCCAGAATGTAGTATTGAAGAAACTATAGAGCATTACTGAGCAATATAAGCTAGGAATCCAGCACTGGGATAAGATGTAACACAAATTAGAAGGTGTAGGCAAATCTTTGTGTTTCTGTCTGTCTATCTCTGCAGTCACACACCACTCACCCCCCTCTCTTTTCAATATTTTTCTGTGGGCAGCATGTAGCCTGTTCCCTTCGAACAGCTGACAGTCCGTCTTGTACATTTAAGACAGATTTTAGCAGTTTTTTCAAAGTAAATGGTGGGTTTAGGAAAGCAGGGGGAACAGTAACGGAGCGAGAAACATGAAGACAGCAGTGTTTTTTCTGATATATTGCAGAGTTTCTTGTACATGCTTGTACTATTGATTTATATCATGTTTGTTGAAAAATTAGTGGTCAATAAAGGGAATCTGTCAGCTTATCCATCCTACCTGAACAACGAAACTGCAGTTTTCTTTGGCTTAGTAATGTGAGTTTAACTTTGAAGCGCTATGGCATTTCAGAGTGAAACACTATATAAAATACTGATTCCAATGTTATGGCTTCTCCGCACCTCACAGGTCTCTCCCCTGTTTGTGCTGAACTGAGTAGGGAGAAGCCATACTTCAAACTCATCTCCCCACAGTACTTTTCCCCTATCTGGTTCAGTTTTACAGGGAGTTTCAGGGTATCATACAGGTTACTAAGCCATGAAAATCTGTAACTTTTCATGGTGATCGTGGTTCTGGCAGCCTGAACAAACTGAGGGGTTCCCTGTAATTTTGGTTACTTCGTTTAGCCTTCCAGCTCTCAAAACTGTGCTTAATCAGACTGCCTTGTAATGAGGTAGTCTGCTGGTTATGGGGATGCCAGTTTAACCATGATGTGTAGATATGTAGATATACATGCTTCCCTTCTATTGGGATTGCTGATTTTTCATTTCAATGTTTTTGATGTGATTTTATTTTATAGTGGAATCACTTTTGTGTACTAATACTTTTAGTGCATACTTTCCAGCAGCCATAATTAGGGCTAGGATTAATAATATTTTTGAAGTTTCTAATTTACATCTTGAGGCACACATAGGGGGACATGTATGAAAACTGTCTTGGTCTAAGACTTTCTTTGTTGCCCATAGCAACCAATCAGAGGTCCCCTTACATTTCATCTAGTGCTCTGAAAGAATGAAATGGGCAATCTAGTTGCTATGAGCAACAAAGAAAGTTTTAGATCAAGACAGTTTTCGTACATGACCCCCATAATTTCTTGGCATCTTTTATGTCCAATGTTACCTTCCAATCCAGTATATGCTTTGTATAAGATGCCACCATTTAGTCAGGGCACAGATCATTTTCCCATACTAGACAATAAATCCCGCACAATTTGTTATCTATAGAATGTACTTTATACTTCTACAGATTGTTTGCTATAGAGGTGTAGACTCTGGCCACTATGGGGTTAGTGCCAAAAACTAAGCAAAACATACCCTGAGAGACTAGAATGCTAACTCTTAAATCCTCCTGTATCAATCCTATGAATTCACATAGGATGAGTGGTTTGTAAGTGGTATATGTTGTTGAACCGCCTCGACTCCACCACAGGTCTGTGTGTGAAAAGCACGAATAGTTCCAGATACTGGGAATCAGTAGAGACATCATTCGGTGGTAGTGTCAGTTAGCCCTGCTTTAGAAAATCCCCTGACCTGCCCAAGAACATCCCCAATCCACGCAGGAAAATTTTGGTTGCCCAAGCCACACCAATTTTGTGCGTCGATTGTGGCCGTCTCCCAGAAGACATATGCCATTGCAGCGACTTCAAATATGAGTGGTGAGGTGATTGCATTCCTTTCAATATACCGCACCGGTCTGTTGGCATAACTGATTACCCTGTGCTTCTGAGTCACTAGTAATCTATTTTCTTCCTTATATCCCCTGATGATGTGTTTAGAACAGATACAAAAATTATGTTGGGATAATATTTTTTAAGGGCATTATAGAGCTGTCAATAAGGCATAGGTTCCCGATGGAGTTGCCTTTATCATGGTGGTCACTCCATATTTTAGGGATTGATAGTTAGGATAGTACTGTTTAGGGTACAAGTGGGTCAGTTTATATCTCAGCTTTTGGACATCAGCAATGGATATCCCTGCAATTAGGCCACAATAAACCCACCCTCTTGATTTCACTCATACGTGGTAAGACGTTCACCTTTTCATATCTCTTCTATAGCAACAATGTTACGGGAATATTGTATGTTGGAGTATTGTTATTGGATGCTGTTTAACATGTATTGTTTTTTTAATGGCCATTTTGAATTTCATATTAAAACTTGCCTTATATATAATCAGCTCTCTTTGTTAGATATTTTTTGTTTTGAACTATTGGTGTTGCACCTTGTAGCCCATATCTTGAGACTGGGCCATGCTGATCTTTTTGAATAGATTTCTTGGGGCAAGTTTTTTTTTCCAGAATCAGAGGGAATTGTGCTGTTCTTTTAACCCCTTAATGACCGCCCGCCGACTTTAGACATCGGATGAAGCGGGTCGTTCGTCTGTAGTGACGTCTTTAGACGTCGCTGCAGAATTCGGGGTTTGCGGCGCCCGGAACACCCGTTCACCCGACAGAGCTCGGGGAACGGCTGCACAGTCAGCTCTGGGGACCTAGAGTGGCCCCAGTGCTCTCTGTGTACTAAGCCAGTGACCAGGACACACTGTGTGGCGTCCTGATCACTGCCTGTGTCAGACTGACTCAGATTATAATGTATTGGCATATATGAATGTGCTAATACATTACAAAGTGGAAAAAAAGGGATTTAAAAAAAAGTAAAAAAAAACATAAAAAGTGTAAAAAAAAGAATAAAAAAATAAATAATAAAATAAAAATAAATATTTAATAAAAAATAATTGTGCATAAAATACACACACAAAAAAACCTACACATATTAGGTATCCACACGTTATAACCGGTAGAATTAATCTAACAAGTTATTAAGTGTGAAATGTGAATGGTGTAAAAAAAAAAAAACATTTTTTTTTTAAATAAAAAAAAATACTGCAATTATTTATAAGTGAACTTAAACTATTCCCTCATAAATTACAACTTATTTTGAATAAAACGAGGCCTCATACAACTACATCATTGAAAAAATAAAAAAGCTACATCTGTTGAAACGCAAGAAGGCAAAAACTAAAAAATTGTTCTGGTCATTAACTACTTTTCAGGCGTTCGGCTTAAGTGGTTAAGCTAAAATGATTACCTGTCAGGCTGGGTTCACACATAACAGTTGTGTCCAGCCTAACTTTTCCTGCCAGTAATGAACGCTTTGTAGAAAATAACAGTCTCTTCCCAGCCTTCCAACAGATACCAACAGATGATCTTTAACTGTGTAACAAAACGGTAGAATCTATTTTAAGTGTGGTGATATTTTACCACATAGTTACGTAACAGAATTGTTACTACATAGAGACTACAGGATAATATATATTACTATTTCTATAGCCAGACTGGTCACATCTAGGAAAGGCTGCACTGTTAGATATATATGATGACATGTCCAATTTATAATTGTCAACTAATTGTGAACTAATAATTGCTTATTACCTTATTCTTGCTCATGACCTGGCACAGAACTAAGCTGAATAAACCTGTAGAGTTTCCTTGTAGCTTCAGGTGAAGGAAGGAAGGTTTGTCTACAAGAGGAAATACAGCAAGTGTATGAGCTGGACTGCTAGGCTTGCGGGTGGGAAGGGTGACAGCATACAGTATAAAGACTCTCTGAAGAGATGAGGTTCTTCATGAGTCTGAGTAAAGTCTGAGAACTGCAGCAGCTATGACTGACTCAGAAAACAGAGTAGAGTCGCTCTATCACAGCATCGGTGTGCTGGCTATCAGCGCAGGTAGGGGATATTTAACCTGTTCCTTTCCAGCATTTATCCTCTATAATAAGGCAGGTATAATATTCATGTCTGCATACTCAAATAGTGCTTTATTCTTTTATTTTAGGGTGTCTGCTCCTATCAGTGCATTATTACAGCTTTGGTGTATCTGTTTCTCTTATACCTCCAACTGCCCTGGGAATCCTCCTCCTTATCCTGGCAGCTGTTTTAGGATATGCAGGTAATGTCTCATTCACAGGTCATGTAAGCTTCACTGATCTTAAAGAGAATTTAGGTACTAGGTTTATTTCCTGGATACATTAAAAGGACACAATGTATATTCTTATCTATATCTTCTGTGCAGTTTAATTAAGTATATTATCTGTATGTAGCTACTTAGGTAGAATGGAGGCTACTGAATTTTTCAATGTGGTTAATGATTGGAATTTGTTTGTATTGAAATATATTACATTTAGAAACATACATATTTGTGGCTGATATGAATCAATCATTCTACATTTACTGTTATGAGCTTTTTAATTTTAGGTTTTATTAGTAAGTTTAAATAAATAGAAGGCATTTACAAGGGTTGAAGAATACAAGGTCATATGAAGAATATTGTCTATAGATAAATCCTGCCAAAAATGTTTGCAGATATCACAGGAATACTATTAGTATTAGTATAGCACCACCTCCTGTTTTATTTCAATAGCTTTACTCTGTCCATTTATTTACGTGCCAAGGTGGACATCAATGCTTAGTCTTCCTTCTTCCCTGGGTATGCAGAGTAACCCTTGTGTGGAAGGCCCAACGGGTTTCTAGAAGACCAACACAGCAGCTATCTCTGTAGATGCCAAAATAGGCTCCCAATTGCAAACACCACCCAGTTTGGGAAATCCCTACCCAATGAAATGAAATGTCGCTACTGATATCGCATAAATATTGTAAATGTTCTGCATTAGAAATATGCGTTAAAATAAGTCATTTGATAAAGAATACTAGATATACTACTCTGCTTAAACTCTTTAATAAGCAGCCATTTGTACAAATCAACCTAAGAATAATACTCATTGAGCCCCAGTGTAGCCCAATGTAAATCATACCACTAACCCAGCAGTTCTATGTATAACTGTCATTAGACAAGGTAACATGCTTACAAACGGGGCGGCAGAATGGTAACAGTGTCATATTTCATAGTGCTTACATTATTTTAGTCATTGGGTTCACAATGAGCATTATTTTATAAAATAAATATCACTTCAAATCCTAAACGAAATATTAAATTTAAATAAAAATGTGCATTCTGAATGTTTTATTTTTTATTTGTATCATAGGAATCCGTAAAGTTCGAGGAAATGTTTCATTATGGGTCTCACTGTACTGGACAGGACTCAGCTACTGTGTGTGAAAAGTGAGTCAACATGAAACTAAAGAGAGAACCATGTCATTGGCATCTCTGAAATGAGAGATGCAAAAGTCCTGGGCCTGATAGCGATTTTCCTATGGCTTGCTAATAATTGGGTGTATATATGGATACCCGGTTTTAGGGGGGGGGGGTTCAAAAGGAAATTGTACCTTCGTTTGATACTGACACACTACTCAATCCCGCCATTCATGAAATTGTTATATTTTATGATAGTAGAATAGGCACCTCGGCAATTGCATGTAATTATCTTATTGTAGTGTATATTGTGGGATAAAACATTATATGTTGGTCTGAACTCTCTCAAAGTTCTTCATCAAGAAAAACGTAAGATTACCCATAACAGACCATAGGTAATAAAAGCACTGAGCAGTGGTCGCAATCTGGTGTTCCCAGTAAGATAGCATATAAATAGCATACATTTTTCCATCCATTAAAATTCATGGATGCCTCAAGATGTATTTGGGCTTAGACTCCTTGGTGATGTACCAAACAGTCTTTGTCGTAAGGCCAGGTAGGCATTGGTGTTTTGGTAATGGCTTGCCATCTACCAAACAATTATCTGCATCCTCTCATACCGTAATTATCACATAATAGAAGCCACACATTTTGCTTTTTTCTCCATTTTGAGATATGCAGAAGGCTACTCTCTACTATATCAATTCTTGAACACTAGTCCGTTAACTATCCCGCCCTTACCAGGTGGAGTGCGCCATACAATTATTGTTGTCCTTGACTCTCTTTACAAGTATTCAAAGTCTTATACAATCAGGTTACTTATTGTTCATTGTGCCTAAACCTAGCATTAGCTTCTAATCCACAATGGATATCCTGTTCATGTGGCCTCAAGGAGTCATAATAATGCAAAATAAATTGGTCAGCCCTATATCATGCATGATATAACTCTCTACAATGATAAGTCATCTATGACTATTCCAACAGGTGAGGGAACCATTAAGAAACTTTTCATCAACAATAAAATGTTCAAACTTCGTCAGGATAAATATATAAATGAGCCCTACCTTGGTTATTCCAAGTATGGAGATGCAGAAATCCTTGCTCAGTCATGCATAAATTAGCTGCTTAATGCCATGACAAAGCCAGGTTAACCTGAAGTAACCTTGGTATCCAGTGTGTATTTAGCCATGGCTTTTAAGTTTGCTGGAGGAGACTATAAAATGCTTAATATGTGTGTCAGAATCTTTTCTCCCGTGCGTAAAGACACATGAAACGTGTAGTGCCTAATATATACGAGAAAATTGGTTGAATATGGGGAAAGTTCACTCGTTATAGTGGAGTCTATAGCACAAGCAGAGGTTTTCAACACAGCTGAATAAAGGAAAAAGTAATCCTTCTCATGTAATACTAATAATTGTTGCAGCACACTTATTACTTGACTAAAGCTTGGTTTGCCTATACTGTCACCTTCCAACTTATTTTAATCAGCTTTCTCCTTGACTCACTCAATGTTCTTCCCCTGGGCTACGATATTGCCGTTACAATTATATTTGGCCTTGCCGGCTTCTACTTGTTTCTTTCGACTCTTCATAACTCCACTTTTGAGGCCCCCTTATTACCAGTTGGCAGCCCCATTATCAAAATTAGCGGATTTACGAATGACAGATCCAAATGTCCTCATCTAATTTCTACAAGGACCAGCTCGGTACAAAAAATTGCAGGTAAGATCAGACTAGAAGAAATTCCTTAAGGGAATCAATAAACCAAACAATATCGGGGAAATAGTCCTGAAAGACATATATCTTTGGAACTTGGCAAATGAAGTGTAGCAACAAACAGAACATTTGCATAATCATAATATGGCAAACCAAAAGCTTAAGATAATTGAATTATTGTATCATGCAGCTTTCCAGAAATTATGAGAAATGGAGGGATATGTGGCATACCAACAGACACGGTGTACGTCCTGGTGGCAGCTTGCAATCACCGTAAAGCATTATGAGAGGGCATACACGTATGATCCATGCAACACAGATTCTCAATGTTAAAACAGCAACACCCCAAACACGCAACATCCATACAATTTCCAAACATACAACACAGACTAATGTCCCAAGTGAACCGTTCCACCACAGGGATCCACAGAACGCCAAATCCCACGCACCAACATCCAAATACCTTGCTTTAAATTAAAACATTCAAAATCAGATAGGAGTAATTCCTTGTTGTAACCTTTAAAGACTATAGATAGGCATGTACTAATAAATAGAAACAAGACGAAAAACATTATGACACACAACCTAAAACCGATAAACACTCATCAAATCTGCCAGAAAACCCCATCACTCACCATATACACCCCATACTGTGACCTGATAATATATAACACAGGAAAAAAAGTAAAACCCACAAAACGGTCCACAACTACCCTAAATTATGTCCACTATGAAACACCAGCAAATGACCCAATATCACACCCCCGAGGAACAAAAGCCCACAATCAGAACAACACGCGGCAAGCACCAGATCGTCCCAAGGAGACTCTTTTGGCGTATTATCGAAACCAAGAAGACAAATAAAGCCCTCTCCACATTTGCTTAATGCATATTGTGCTATTGGGACTGTATATGAGAAGCAGCTTGGAGCCCACATGTCTAATAGCCCTTGTATAAAATCCCAAGTGGTGTAGAACCAACCATGATCAAGTGTAACCACTAAGAAATAGATCAATAAATAATCAAAATATAAAAAAATCCCAGCAACTTAACCTTATAGGAATCACCTGATTACAACTGGAACCATAATATTACAACATACAAATGACCCCCAAGGTGGATGTGTGAATGTTCTCTTGAGACTGCAAATGTTAACGTAATGGAACAACTCAAAGCAAGTTGGCCATCCTAATACCAACAGTGTTCAATGACAACTCACTTAAATGATATGGTAAATAAAATAGTGATCCACCAGCTATCTAAATGATACCTAAAATTAATAGAAACAAGGCCTTAATCAAAACACAGCATAACAAAAGAAAATACATACATATTGCCTTCTACATATTGCCTTCTAATTCAATAACATTTACAGCAGACAAAATAAGATTAAACATTCATATATACTGTATGTTGTTCCCCAATTCAGTCACATCCGCCAATCCATCTGGAGAAGCAGACACTACACATCACAATCAAGTCTATGCAAAATTAGGTGATAAGGTAAATATAAATGAAAGAACTTCTTAAAATTATTAATAGAGTAAAATTTTGAATTTTTATGGGTGTTCTCTAAAAAGAACTTGATAGTATACTTAACCCGATCCTGACAGGGCCGTTAACCCTCCTTCCTGACCTGGCACATTTCTCTTTTCCTTAGTACACTGGGTTTGAACATTTTCTTTTACTGGGTTATTCTACTAATCTTTTTGCATTATATTTCGTGAAATTAGGCGTTATAATTTTATATGGGAAATTATTACATTGTCCAATGTATAAAATGAAGAAAAATAGTAAACACAAGATGAAACATCTAACAATATTTATTTTACATGTAGCTACACATGAATTGTACGAGTGCCTGCTGTATTGCAATTAATGGAACATGTGGGGGTCAATATCACTAAATTTATCACATCGTGAAAAAGCTTGGTAACAATTTACCCAAAAAAAAAAAACTAATAACAAGAAACTAAAATTATACAGGTAATAAGGTGTACTTTGTGATGGGGCACGGCCTAGAAAAGTATATGCAAACCACTGTAAGTACCGTGTACAAAAAAAGGAAACAGTGAACATCGCTTACCCATTAGTAGAATTGGCATTGTCCCTAAAACCACAGTTAATGCAATATATTTTGAAAAAACCATTAAGTTTATGTGTAAATATTTTGTATGTATAGAAAGCATTGATAAACATTTAAAGCAATTATCACGCTGTGGTGTATCGATGACAAAAAAAGTTCAACCTATAAACTGATAGTAGAAATCAAAATAACCAGGTAACAGTGGGACCATAATGTCCAGTAATCGCAAGACAACTGATAAGAAAGACCCCAAGAACCAATACCAACAAATAATTACAGAAGGAATTGATAACAAAAATATCAGCAAACCATCAGTTTATGAAGTCCACTGAGAAAATAAATTAATTATGTTGCACACTTGTTAGGTGATACCATTATTGTCCCAGGTGTATCAATATCAAACACTTCAGTAGAAAAGCAATACAACAGGAATATGGTGGCACATTGTGTAATTAAACATGACGCCGACACGCCAGTATACAAAATCGAATAATGGGAGTTTAGAATGCAACACTGTGTATGAACTAGTCGTAAGAGGACCAAAAATCAATCAATATATCTATGCAAGCATAGGAAAACATAACTTATAGATTAGCATGACATATGTAGCGCAAATCATTGACGCAATCAAAAGTGCCGAGACATTTGTAAGATATTAATTACGTATATAATCAAACATCTATCGCACAGAGGGACTCAAGCAAAACCAACTTTTCATAGGATCCAGCTATTCTTTACTGCCCGCATAGTCACCAAAAATAGTACCCCTATCATTCCATAAAGTGCTCGAAAAATGGAAAAGCACAAAATATATTGCTGATGGTCAAGCAAGTACATTCTTTAGATCTAGACAGTATTCAAACATGACCTCCATAAGATATACATAGTTACAAGTCAGACCACATTTTGTAATAACTCAATTTTATTTAGTAAAAATAAACAGGATATTAATAAATATATATCCCAAGTATCCGCAAGAAGGCACCAGACGGTATGTTATGAATGGGTTTTATCTCAGTGATCCACAGAATAAATCACACAGAAAATTGACAGACAAAACATCATCGTCATTAATATAATAAGTCTGTCAACATATTAAGAACAATGGGTTTATACAAAAGATGAAATGAATCAAAAGAAAGGAATTTAACAGATCGGTTCCAGAATGAAAGACACACATTTGAAAGATATTA
Source organism: Phyllomedusa bahiana (assembly GCA_025379985.1). Classification (NCBI taxonomy): domain Eukaryota; kingdom Metazoa; phylum Chordata; class Amphibia; order Anura; family Hylidae; genus Phyllomedusa; species Phyllomedusa bahiana. Next base: position 42,189 of record JAODAL010011405.1, read on the forward strand.
GTACTTATAAAAGATAAAATCAAAAACCGAAAACAAATACAAATAAAAATCATTTTTTAAACACATTGTCGACCCCTCCAAAACCTAGTTAGTCAAACAGATTCAGAAAATGTAAAATAAGTCGATATAGTGATTAAATATAAGTCTATGTCCTTCGCTATTACCTCCAAACAGAACCAAATAGATTAACAAATTAATAATATTAAACAAAGTTTTTCTAATTAGCCCCCTGTCTTCACCCAGATCCCGCCGCAAAATCGGGAATGTTGACATGAACAGCGGCGTGAGTCCAACCAGGGTCTCTACCCCTGACATGTACTTGCATGCGTGGCGGCCGTGGGGTAAATGTCGGATTGTAAGAAACATAATCTCATATGCGTAGTCGGGTACATCAGGAGGTCATTGTGACTATGGCGGCATAGGTTCGAGGTCAAGATACGGTCCGGACGTCCAGGCCAGCGCAAACAGGCAAGGTCAGGAAAACGAAGCGTAACGGACTTTTAACAAGGTGGTAATCAACATAACTCCAAAACACTTCACAAGACAAGTTAACGCACATCAATAATCTGCAGATGAGTTGCAGGATTTCATATACCTTATATAGGGGGTCGGGGGATGGGGCGAGGGTCGTGGGGGGCGGCGGGGGGGCAATTTAGCTGAAATAAGGCGGCGGGGGTTAGGCACTGTCCCTTTAAATCCAGACCATCTTGGCGCACGGGCGCGCCTTAAGGCAAGGCGGGTACGCACGCGGCAAGCCTGGGACCAGCAGGAGCATCGTGTGCACAGGAGCGTGTTAGAGGGTAATAGGAGCAGGACAACGGTACCCTGGCATCAGGGGTAAGGACGCGGGCGCTGCGGATCCCGCGCCGGACCCCCAGCGAGCATGGGGGCGTGTCGCCGTGGGGCTCGGCTCCCACGCCAGTCCTCATGACATTTATATGACCAATAAAAAGTTTATGGTTAAAAAAAAGCATGTCTCCAGACCTAAACCCTATTGGGCATCTGTGGGGCATCCTCAAACGAAAGGTGGAGGAGTGCAGGGTTTCTAATATCCACCAGCTCCGTGATGTAGTAATGGAGAAGTGGGAAAGGATTCCAGTGGCTGCAGCCTGTGAAGCTCTAGTGAACTCAATGCACAAGAGAGTTAAGGCATTGCTGGAAAAAAATGGTGGCCACACAAAATATTGACACTTTGGGCACAATTTTTCCTTTTTCACTTAGGGGTATACTCACTTTTGTTGCCAGCGGTTTAGACATTGATAGCTGTGTGTTGAGATATTTTGAAGGCACAACAAAGTTACACTGTTATACAAACTGTACACTGACTACTTTACATTGTATTAAAGTGTCATATCTTCAGTGTTGTTTCATGAAAAGTTATAATACAATATTTACAAAAATATGATTTCCCCTGTTACTGAAGCTGATATATTACAGTTATATTGAAAACACAGGGGGAAGCAATATCCTGTACTACAGAGCTGATCTGGGTCTGATAAGCCCCCAGCAGTGTCTGTAACTACCTAGCCCCGTCCATCACATGAAAGGCCTCCTGCTAGTCTGTATATACAGTGCTATTCTGCACTTTCACCTTAAACAATACTCCTTCAGTTATTGACTTTAAACTCTTTAATATCATAGCGATTTTATTTATTTTTGCCACATTCATTTTTTTCCTCCCCATTCAAAGACCCATAACTTTTTTTGTTTTGCATCTACATAGACATACGACAGCTTGCTTTTTTGTGGGATAATATGTACTTTTTAATGGTGCTATTAACCTACTATATAATGTACTAGGAAACCCCAAAAATGTAATTGCACCATTTTTGCAAAAGTTTAGTTTTTAAAGAGTTCACTGTTCAGTATAATTGACGTGTTATATGTATTATGCAAGTCAGTACTATTCCAGGGAAACATTATCTCACAAAAGTGAGTACACCACTCACATTTTTGTAAGTTTTGTATTATATCTTTTCATGGGAAAAACACTGAAGATATGATACAATGTAATATAAGTGCAATTTAAAGTAGTCAGTGTACAGTTTGTATAACAGTGTAAATTTGGTGTGCCCTCAAAATAGCTCAACACATAGCCATCAGTGGTTAAACCGCTGCCAACAAAAGCGACTACCCGCTAAGTGAAAATGGCCAAATTTTGCCCAATTTGCCCACCAATGTCATGTGACTCATTATTTTTACAAGGTCTTAGGTGTAAATGGGGAGCAGGTGTTTTAAATTTGGTGTTATCGCTCTCTCATAGTGGTTACTAGAAGTTCAACATAGCCCCCTCACGGTAAAGAACTGCCAAAGCCCTGAAACTGAGCTGCAGCACGGTGGCCAAGAGCATACAGCAGTTTAACAAGACAGGTTGCACTCAGAACAGGCCTCAGCATGGTTGACCAAAGAAGTTGAGAGCACGTGCTTAGCATCATATCCAGAGATTATCTTTTCAAAATAGATATATGAATGCTACCAGCATTGCTGTATAAGCTAAAGAGACCATAGGCCGCACACTGCATCTAATTGATCTGCATGGCTACTGTCCAGTGGCTTAATAAACAAAAGAAAGTACCTTATTAGATTAACACCGCAGTTGGCAGTCCTCTGCAAGCGTCCCACCTGCGTCAAATTCAAATCACAATGTATGCAGGACTGAAAACAACTTCTTGCATTTAAACTGGATTTATTGTTCCATTATACATCGAACATTTGTTCCACATAGGGCTATGTTAACATCTCATATGTATATAACACAGTATAATTTACACTCTGCGGTATTGCATAGTCATACAGTCTTCCTCCGAGGAAGACTGTATGACTATGCAATACCGCAGAGTGTAAATTATACTGTGCTATATACAGATGAGATGTTGACATAGCCCTATGTGGAACAAATGTTCGATGTATAATGGAACAATAAATCCAGTTTAAATGCAAGAAGTTGTTTTCAGTCCTGCATACATTGTGATTTGTACTGTCCAGTGGCAACCTCTGGACAGAGAGTGTAGCTTTAGCACCCCATCCCTGCCCTCTCGATCACTCTGTATACAGTGCTCAATGAAGTTGTTGGCTTTCTGCTTCCCGGACCGGTAGACCACCAGGAATTTGCTGACTGCCTGAGTTGCTGGGTGTTATCAAACCAAGATCAGCTCTGTAGTCAGTGCAGAGGATGTATTTTGTCCTGGATTTAACCTGTAACTGGGGCCAATATATCAGCCCAGGTTACAGGGGAAGTCACAAAAAAGTCATGTAAAAGTGCCCCCAATGGTTTCTGACATTATAGGGGACACAAAATATAGAAAAATAAAAAATAACAAACTCACAGAAAATAAAATTTTATTAAAAATAATATTAACAGCCCAAACTGCAGCTTTTAGGGGTCAGGTAAACCCCAATTTAAAAGCAATGTCTGTTTTTTATTAGTTGATTTTCAGTAAATTCAAATGTATTATAACTTTTGTCAGTTTCAAGTTATTTTAGTGATCTTTGTGGGTTTTTCTTTCTTTAACAGAAGGGTACCAACAATTTTGTCCATTTATGTATGAAATGACCTGAGATATAATCATCAGCAGTTCTAATTTAATCTGCAATAGACTACAATCTGAGTATATGAGGAATACATGCATTCAGGTTTGTAAATTATTATTGAAAATGCAAATAAGACTACGCTCTGAGATATACCTGGTAATAGCTTAAATGTTTCCATTTCCTTGATGAATTTTAGTTAACAATGAATAATTCTGTAATTGGAATATCCCAGTGAATGCAGATTAAAGTGTTTTCTGGGGGGTTACAAAGGTTGCGGTCCCATTGTAATGTTTGGGGCCCCTGTAAGAGATTTTACATTGATTCTAAATAACCTCATTTTATACCTCTGAGGAATAACTGGTCTGTGACTATAGATATTTTAGTTGATCAAATAAACTGAGATACAGGAGGGTGCACACAGTGTAAGGAGAATGAGCCTTTGAAAGCAACAAATCATTAAAGAGCATTGATAATATTGTAACAGGTTATGTTTATAACTACCATAGAGACTTGTATCACATATTTGGTGTGATAGAAAAGTGTGTTATGTTATGCTATATTTAAGAGCAAGATATTGTTTTTGTATACCGCCTCACCAGTCATTTATGTGTATTACATGGTCTAAAAGCTAGTTTACAGCATCAGTAGTCCTGGTCATAAAACTGGTTTACTCAAGCTCATTAAGTCTGGTCTGGTCATAAAACAGTAAAAACTTTATTAGGGTAACAGGTTATCTCCAAACTGCAAGTTTTGACATGGGGCCTGGAGTTTTTCTACTTCAGTGGATGGATAGCAAGGGTCTGTCCATCCCCCTTGACGTCCCCAAACCTACAATAAATTGACTCAATTAAGGGACAAACATAATTAGAAATGAATTGTCCTTCCCCTTTTAGCTCTGAAACCGATTGTGCAGGTTATAAAATATGGTTTCCAGAGGAAACCTGCATTCGCAGCGTGAGAGTTCAGCCATCAGCTGATCTGAGTTCCATTTTTCCTTCCTTGCTCCCAGAAACTGAGAAGAATATCTATACATTGTAAGTGTTGGGTATTTTTGGAGATTTTCTACTTTTATTTTATGACTGTAATTGCATGTATGTCTGTCACATTATTGTACCCTTTTTGTACTTTATATAAGCACTGTACCTTGTTTCTATTAAAGCTTAAAACTGTAATAAGCTTGGTCCTTGTATGCTCCAAGAATCCATAGCCTAGATCAAAGTGTTTTAACCCTGTCACTGCTGGAGAGCAGTGTATCTGTGTTTAACCCTGTGAGTGCCAGTGAGTGGTGTTTGTGGTTATCAGAGTCATTTTGGAAGGTGGTAGCAACAGATATTTTGGGGTGCCTGGACTGTGTTGGAGTGTGATTTATGCTCAATTTTGTAATTGAGTGGAAGGTAAGTGCAAATAAGAGTGAATGTAAATAAATTAACTCCTTTATGGCGACCCCCACGTCACGTGTTGGTAAGTGTGTACGTGACACACAGGATTAGAACTCTACTCTGGGTAGCATGGTGGCTCAGTTGGTAGTACTTGCAGCAGTGCGATCCTGAATTTAAAACTCATCACAGACTATATCTGTGAGTAGTTTGTATGTTCTTCCTGTGTTTGCATGTGTTTCCTTTGGGTGCTCCAGTTCCCCCCACTTATAAAACATACTGATAGGATCATTTCAGTTTTAGTTTGTAAACCTCAGTGGGGACAGGGGATCAATGTGAATAATGGCAATGTCTGTACTATGCTGTGGAGTATAACAAGGCTATTTACAATCAATTTTAAAAAATGAATAATGGGCTGTTATATACTGTATACAAATAGATGCATCTATCAGGATAGTAGGCATAGTCCCTGCTATGGGGACCCAACTCTTATTAAAGTACACTCAGCAATCATTGTTTTTTGCAGATTGCTGAGGGAACAAGGCAAGACACATTTAATAGATATAGGCAAAAAATAACCATGGGTATTTCATGGGTTGTGAATATATTCTATGTTGAACCTGGTCATTGAGTAGAGGTTTGTTTTACAGTGGGACCCAATGATTACAGGTTGCGCCCCTGTATACATATACAGAATTTAAACAACCTAGATCTCCATACACAAGTGGATTAAAAAAGTGAGCACTATAAGGACACATAACATTATGGTTAAAACAGACATAGGGGGACATGTATGATTTATGGCGCTTAGATGCCAACTTTTAAGCACATAAGAATAATGTAGAATGTGCCTGAATTTATGAACCCGGTCTACTGCGAGTCTTAAATCAGGTGCATTCTACCGCAGAAACGACAATTCTGGCTCAGGTAAACCACTATGAAAGTGGTTTACCTGCCCCAGTAGTAATGCGGCATACTGAAGCTCTATAACTCTATAGCTTCATACAGTTCTAGTGCAAATTAAAACTATAGTGAACGGGGCTGCGCTAGATGTTACGCTGAAAAGCCGCCAGACTTCTGCCGCAGCCCCGTTCATACATGTTGCTCTTGGTATTTAAGGGCATTTAGCATTTTTAGGCAGAATAAACTGTACACTGGAGGCTTATACTGGAAACAAATCTTTGTAAAATTTCTTCTAGAATATTTTCCTAAAAAGGTGACCAGAGTAAAACTGTAGCAAAAACTGCATGCATTTATATCACACTATTTTGTATTATATGGTAATAGTGCAAACCTCTTCTTATTACCACAACATTTACATATAACCCATATTCATCTGTTAGCCTGAAAAACTGTCCTTTGTTGTAAATATATATCATGTTATCTGCCAAAAGCACAGGTGGATATTCGATTTGTTAGAGCTATTTTTAGTGTATGTACTTTGACCGATTCAGTTGACTTGTCATTATCTAGATCTAATGCTGTGAACAGATGGGTGATGTTCATTTGGAGGAAAATCTGGGTTGGCTAGTATAAGATGGTTTTCTTCCTTCTAAAGCAGAAAATTTGCATACCTTTTCCATGGAGTATGTTCTGAAAAACAGGTCTCCATATCACAGGTCTCTTCAATGAGAATCAGTACCCCATTAAGCTGGAGTTAAGGCTCCATTCACATAGCATTTTCACTCCCGTTCGTGGTATACGTTGGGATAGCATAAGAAATTTTTCCTGACAGATATTGCGATGGGGCTATACAGTTTCATAGGGCAAACAGTCTGAACTGGACTACATATGCCCCATTTGCCAAAAATATATGCTTTGTGCATCAGACACAAAAGTATGGTCTGCAACGTTTTTTTTCCCAAATGCAGAAACTGTATATGCTCTGTAAATAGAACAAACATAGCCCAATTCAGACTATGTCTACCCTAAAATACACTATGGCCCCACTATTTCTCTTGGTATCCCGATGGATACTATAAACTTTATGTTAATGCGGCCTAAAGCATTTCTCCAGGCAACATGTTTTCTTACTGAAAATAATTTATGAACAATTAATGGGTGCATACATACAATATACAGTTGTGCAGTGTGGGCTATAAGGTAGAATACAATAAATAATAGCATACCCTATGTATAGCATAACAGTATAATATCATAACTCCCAACATTAGAGATTGCAAATAGGGACACATTAGCCACGCCTCTGGCCCCACCCAAACAAATGACATCACATCAGACACACCTCAGACCACACCAACGCCCTACACACAGACAACATACCAGGACACCCCTCTAACCACCCCCACCAAACTTAATCATGCCACCGCCCCTCCAGTAGGACCAGCGCCAACAACAAAAGTGGCGCCACTAGGGTCTGTAAATATGTAATTATATAAAGTAATGTATTGTAAATACAGAGATCCATACAAATAGCTGTAAGACAATGTAATGTGGATTACACCTCTGTATAATGGTCATACAGTGACCCACATAATACCAATATACAAGGAGCAACCCCCGTACGATTACCTGACCACACCACGACTAATATTATCCGAATGATTACCGCTATACAGAGACAAATAATTCCTGCACACAATGACTCATCACACCACGCACATACTGACTGAATAATACCACAACACCATACCACAAATAACCACCACATATTAACTGAATAACACAAGAACCATGACCACAACACCACCAGATAGTAAACTGAATAAGACCACAAAATACCATGACCACATAATGACTGAATAATACCCACAAGACCATGACCACATAACAACCACCACTAGTGACTGAAATGAACAGCATACTGAACCGAATATAAACCATTACACTCCTAACAACATTCCTGCCAACAGTGACATATGGTGGTAGATAGCTGTTGTACACAGGCTCTGCAGACTGTATATACACCAGACAGTGACCACATGGGGTATGAGTAGCAGTTGTACACCAGGCTCATGCAGACATATAAGTGATGACAGTACAATCAATTTAGTGACTCACTGAGTGACGTCTTCTCTGTTGGGATTCGATCCCTTTCTCCATTCCTTCCAACCGCCAAGACCACTTCTCCCCGGCCTCGTCCCTGCAGAATTAACCCACAGAAAACATATGTAGACATCTGCACATTATTCATAACCTTCCCTCCAAATCACCACCTCTGTACAAACTCCCCATGGGGTTGATAGGTGGAGTACGTAGGGTAAGGTGGCAACAGGCAGTGTCATGGGTGTTTATATTGATGTCAGGTGAGGGTTGTATTTGTGTTGACACTAGGCCGCAGGGGTGAAAGTGGAGGTAAAGGCCACAGCTTACAGCACAATCTCCTGAGGGAAGACAGAAGACCACCCCCCCCGGAGATTGTGGTGCGGCTCTGGCCTGTTTCCCATTCCCTGCACCCCCAGATGATCAGCCACAGCCATGACCTTCCGGGGTGCAGGGTTGGAGATAATATATACTAATAGGATCTGTTTAGACTAAGTTGACCAAGCGAACATCTATTTCTAAACTAACATGGTCCTGAGGGCACGGTCAGGGAGTTTATTGTAAATAAAGTGGTTTTTTTTATTTTTTTCTTGTTTATTTTTTTCCAGTGATATTTAGTATGGAGGTGGTCTGTCAGTACATGCCTCTATTACTATTGCTCGTGTGGTGTCAGCTGCGGCGAGTTTTAGTCAACCCCGTGCAGTTTTTGTCACTCCCAAGGCCGAACTATGTCCACTATTGTCACTATTACCCAAATTCCCACACACCAGGTACCAAGGAAGATCCAGTAACCAAGAGAGAGCACGAACCCTCTAATGTGTAGGGTCCCAGCTTCTGGAGCACTGCAGGAACTGGTATTCTTAGAATGGTGAAGGGACCAGTATTGAAAGTTTCTTTCCCATTCTGATTGTATAAGGCTGCAGCGTTGGTTTTACCCTGGCTGGTAATCGGAAATTGAGGGGGAATCACCACGTTGTTTATTTTTTATCAAAAATCATTTATTTATTGAGAAATCCTATAGTGGCACCTCCTGTAATGCATTACAGTGAATGGCCCATGTGCAGATTCTCACTAAATAAATAAATTTGCAGAAAAAAGAAATGGCGTGGGTCCCCCCCAATTTCCATAACCAGCCAGGTTAAAACCGATCAGCGGGCAGCCTGATACTATCAGAATGGGAAGAACCATTCGATACTGTAACTTGTCCCAATCTAAAAATAGCCAGCCTGCAGCTGCTTCTATGAAGCGGACCCCTCACATTAGAGGGTCCGCTGCTTGTGGGCAGTTACCGGCTCTTCCCAGTACCCTTGGTGGTGGTTTGTGGTACTGAGGTAATAGTGACACGGGGTTAGTGTCAGCTTTGGGCAACAAGAAACACCGCTGACTGACACCAAGCCCGAGCGATAGTAATGGAGAGGCGTCATCCAGATACCACCACTACTATCACTAGAAGAAAATGAAAAAAAAACTCACAGAAATAGAAAAAACACTTTATTAAATAAACACCCCCGACACCTGCCCTCGTTATCCATTTTATTTAAAGAAATAGATTGTGAAACCCCTCCACGTTTAAAAACCAAAAAAAAAAAAAAACCCCAAAAAATCTTTCCCCCAGCTTTTGGACCAAAGCCTCCTTTCTGGATGCAGAAAGTCACCCTCCATAAAATATAAAAAGGGGGTTTAAAAGGGGGGCCCAAAAGGGTTGGGTTTTTGGGTTTGTGAAATTTTTTCCCCAGCTCTAAATTTTCCCTTGGGGGAAAGGGGGGAACCCCAAAGAGGTTTTTGGGAAAAGGGGGGCGCCCCCCCCCGGGGGGGGCCCTTATTTGGGGTGGGGGTGTAGAAAAAATTTTCCCATTTGGAAGTTTTATAGGGAAAAAAGTGGGGGAAGGTTGGGGGAAAAAAAGTGGGCCCCGGGGGGGGGTTTGTTGTTTCCGGAGGGTTGCCTTTTTAGGGAGGGGGCAGAAGGGAAAAGGGGAGGGGGTTTTTTTTTTTTTTTTTTAAAAAATTTTTTTTTTTTTTTTTTCGTGGGGGGGGGTTTTTTGGGGGGGGGGGTTTTTTTTTTTTTTTTTTTTTAAATTTTTTTTTTGGGGGGGGTTTTTTTTTAATTTTTTTTTTTTTATTTTTTTTTTTTTAAAAAATTTTTTTTTTTTTTTTTGCTTTTTTGGGGGGTTTTTTATTTTTTTTTTTTTTTTTTGTGTTTTTTTTTGGGGGGGGTTTTTTTTTTTTTTTTTTGGGGGGGGTTTTTTGGGACGGGAGGGAGGTGGGGGTTTTGGGGCGGGGGGGCTGGTTAGGGGGGGGGGGGCCTTTTTTGGGGGAAGGGGGGGCTTAGGGGGGGGGCTTTGGGGGGGGCCTTTTGGGGGAAGGGGGGGGGGTTTGGGGGGAGGGGGCCATTTTTTGGGGGGCGGGGGGGGTGGACTGGACAGGGCAGAAGCTTTGGCACTTACTTTGAGCAAAAGATTCACACACGCGCTGGGGCCCGACTCTCGCTACACACTGATGGGGGGGGAGCCACGCACACGGGAGCTGTGCCCATGGACCTCCCTCCAAACCAACTATGCGTGAGCAGGAGGGGGAAATGTTTGTGGCATGCGGAGGGGAGGGGTGTGGCCCAAACGGCCCTGAGGAGTATGCTAGTTTTGGGACTTAAGCCCCTTTTCTGGGGACCGGTCCAACCCCCGTTGTGCGTCCCCCCCCAAAATCGAGACACTTGGGAGGTATGTAATATACAGTGCAGGTTACCCTATACATATATACAAAATGGTTACCCCTTCCTACCACCTTCCCCCATAGGAAAGAGAAACATCAAAAAAAAAAGGCATAACCAACAGTGATTTAGCATTGAAAGAAGGAAGAATGGGGAAAGGAGAGATTCATGGGCAGAGTTTTTATTAAAAGACAGAGAGAAGAAGAGAGGTGTTAGTCTTCCTCATCAACATTCAGATGTCCAGGAGGGAGTAGTTTCTGAGTAGTCTGTGGATCAATCTCCAGTAGTCCAGGATGGAGATACTTTCCCTTGTCAACATCAGTTGATTTCTGGATAACCATAAAGCATCCTAAAACAGTTCCTACAGTGCAGGCTTCCAATTGTCCCAACATAGTGGTCCTCAGAAAATAGTCCATAAAGCCCCAAACAGTATGATAGGCAAGCCATGGGTAAAGTGTTTATGAATTCATGTTCCAGGGTATCCAACAGACCATATGTAAAGGGATACTCCAAAAAGAAATAAAAAAAATTCCTCTGTTAATGGGTGCTTTGAGCAGGACCTTGTCTTCTACAGGTATTGGGCATGCATGAATTATCTAAGAGGCAGACCCCCTAATAGCTATCCATGATAAATCTTTATACTCATTGGTTAACCTGACGGAAAGCACATTCATTCATATAGTGTTCCCTGTAATAGACTCTAGCAAGTCAGCTTTGATGAGCTTGTGGATCATCTTGGGTGTCCACAAGTCAGGCTTAAGTTCCTCCGGTTGGTGTCACCTCACAGCCTAGATACCTTCTCAATAGAACACGTTAGTTTCCCCCTAGACCCAGCTAAGCCCATGAATGTGGAAAGGCATAAACTTGCATGTAACTTGTTCTTCATTGCTAGAGCTTTGTGAAGTGTTGCAAACCAAGTTATTACTCTACATCATCCATGGATCTAAATCCATGGAACTAAATTAAACCCCAGACAGACATTAGATAAAAATCTTGAGTTAAATGTACAGTTGCAATTTTGTCTGATAACTATGCCTACTACTATGATAGTCAAACATCATGGAATTTTGTTTCTTTTAATTATCACCCCAGGAGGCATAACTAGAGGTTAAGACATACTTCAATTTCATGATCTATTATGATGCTTTATTGAGCACACTCAGCCATTTACATGATAAACGTCAGTTAACAGGCAGGATACCGATGAGAGCATACCAGACAAAGCAGATACAGTGAAAATGGCTTAATGTATATACTATATCATGCTATCAAAGTCATAAAGTTGTGATTATTAACATAATTGTCACAATACTATTGAGGTGAGTATCCTGAGTTATATTTGATTTGGCTATTGGAGCAGGGTCCCTTAATTTCCATGCAGAGAACCCCCAGTTGCTATCCTCAGTACAGTCTCTAACAGCAACAGCCAACATTACTCAGCACAGTATTGTAGCAGTAGCACGGGGATGCGGTTGTGAAAAGGCCAGAAGGTTTCTTACGGGAGGGGTTTGGTTTCAAGGGAAAACGGGCCCAAGGGGATCGGGAGATCAGCAGATGTAGAGATGACTAGGAAACAAAATCGGGATCCAAAAACCAGAGAAACGAAAAATCTAAAATTTATCCCCCCCATTTCACTAGCACTAGAGATCCTGAATGCTTAGGAATCAGGTGGTAAAGGAGTGCCCCTTTAAATAAACAAATAAGAGAAAGCATTGGTTATGAAAGGGGAAAAACAAATTTCCTCCTGCCTAACCCTCATTCGCAAAACCCCCCCCACCACGGGCGGTTTTCGGCAAAAAATTTTTTGGTTGCTGGGAGTGAGAACTGGCTTTTTAGCATTCAAAGGGCCTTTACGAATTTTTGGGGGGGCATATGGGGGGTTAACCAGCGGGACTTCAGGGGGGCTGCCAAATGAGAGACCAAAAGTTTGGAATATTTTTTTAATTCTTCTGAAAATTACATTTACTGTTGTTTTTTGGTTATACGGAAACCCTTTGGCTCCAATGTAATGAACCTTAAAAGATGTCTGTTACTTTTAATGCTCAAAAAAAATTTGGTTTTTTTTTTACTCCGGTTTTTCTTTAGAAATTTTTTGGGAAAAAATTAGGGAGCATTCCTTTAGAGCAAGGTTACTTGTTCTAAAGGACCTAAAAAAAGATGATGTTTTTAAAACGGGATTTTGTTACAAAAAAATGTTTTTGGGACGGGTTGGTGTTTAAAAATTTACATCTTGTTCGGGAAAAAACACAAGCCCTCATACTTTATGTGAGGGAAAATTTTTAAAAAAGTTATGCTTTTAGAAGGCGAGGGGAAAAGGGGGGGGAAAAAGGAACATTTTTCTAACATTACTTGTTCATGTCTAAAATAAGAACTCATAACATGCTAATAAAAGAAAAATTAAATGATCAAAAGGGTTGAAATTTCAATTCCCAGAGAAGAGCTGTATGAATTTTACTGGAATAAAAGAATGTTTGCATTGTGATGTTTTATGTTTGTATTTTTTGTGGGGAACATAGTGGGAAGGGGGTTTTCCATAAAAAATTTAAAAAATTTGGTTTCTCCCAAATTATTTGCGGGTTTTTTTCCCAAAACCAAAGGAGGGGGGCCCTTAAATTTTTTTTTCCCTTTTCATAACCTTTGGACAAAGCAGCTCTCTAAATGGAGGAGTCTTGCACAAGTTCTCAGTACCAAAAACAGCCTGAACAGTGACAAGGTCTTCCTCATACTGATTCATAGTTTTGATTAAATTGATGTTAAATTACTTTTACTGAAATTTGCCTTCAAATGAAACCCAAGAAAAAATTTGTTTTTTTGTTAAGGTTTAACAATCCTAAATTTTCTAAACTTGATGTACTCTATCTTCTCAAAATGATCTAAGAAGAGTTGCAAAAGTTGTCCAAATTCTCAATTTCTTGGTTTGGGTAAAAAGGCTTCAATAAAAAGGGGAAAAATTTTTACTTTTTTTTAATTTATGCTTTCCCAATTTAAATTTCCCAATATAAAAACCCTAAAACTGCTCCAAATGGATTCATTGTGTTCATTGTTTGGGGCTTTAAACGGGGAAAAAATTTTGGGGAACATCCTTATTTTTTCTTTTTTCCGTACCCCGTTTTGGTTAGGAATCCCAAAAAATTTAAAACCCAATTAAAACCCAACATCCAGATTTACCAAAATTTTTTCAATGTTTCTTTTTAATTTGGGTTTTTCTTCAAAAAATTAAAACTTTTTTAATGCCGGGTTACTTTTAATGGGATCTACATGTATATATATTTTCCAAAAATCTCCCCAAAAGCTTTTGGGCCCTGATCTTTGGGAATCCAAGTTTTTGCTCCGGGACCGAATCCTTTCCCAATTTTTCCTTGGTATTCAAAAAAGGGAAAAATTCTTGGTTTAGAGGCAGCTTCGGCAGTCAGTACCAAATCCTTTGAATTTTTTGCACCATTCATACATTACCAGGATTCAAGAACTTTTTCCACTACATAAATTTTTCCCAATTTAAAAATTTGCCTCCAAACAAACAATATTGGCTTTATAGTCAGTAACCCCGTTTTTTAGCCCCGACGGGGAAGCAGGGGTCCAGTTTTTTCTTTTTTTGTGCCCTTGGGCCTAGTCCTCTAACAAACTTCCATACATGGAACCAACTAGTTATAAAGAAAGGTTAAATTATTAACCCTATTTAACCTTGAGATGAGACATGTATGGTGAGATATGATCAATTTGAGTAAGTAAATAAATGGAGCCTACAAATGACAAAAACTATTTCATGTAAAACTCCCTCAAAAGACAAGAAGGTACTCCCTCCATCTGGAGATAAAAAGTTCAGTCTCCAGTGGCGACAAGCCTTTTTTTAATATAAAAACTGTAAAAAAAAAAAAGGGGAAAATTGTGGCCTCAAGAGCTGGTTTTATACAGGATGAGGGGGGGGGCTTCTAAAAAAGGTTTTGGGAACAATTGTTTACAAAAAAAAAATTAATACTATTTACTTTTTTTGACGTATAAAAAATTCTCAAAACCCAATTGTCGAACTGAATTTGAGATAAAAAAGGAAAATTTATTTTTTTTGGGTTTTTATACAGTGCTTTCCCTCTAGATTAATTTTGGGGGAAGAATTGTTTTAAAATAACCTACATGTACTGGGCCATTCCTAGGCTATATTTGGAAACTAAGGGGGGGGGGTTTAAAGAATTTTTTCCCAAACCCAACCCTACCCTCCCCTTAACTTGTTTTGCCTTTGGGGAAAAACCAACTTTGCATCCCTTTAAACCTGTTTTCAAATTTAAAAAAAAAAATTTTTAAATTTTTATATATATATTTTATATATAATATATTATATATATATTATATTTTTATATATAATATATATTTATATTTATATATTTATATTAATATAAAAGAAATTAAATAATGTCATACTTTTAAAAAAATTTAACCCCGGGTTAAAACCCACCAGAACCCCAATCCCAATTATTACCAATAATCCCTTTAAAGACCAAATACTTGCACAGCATGCTAATTTTGGGAAACCCGGGAATTGGTTTAAAAAAGGGACAAAAAGTTTGGGACTGGGTCAGATTTTCCAAAAAAAAAGAAAGGGGGGGTTTCACTTTTAGGGTGCCTAGAGGAATCAGGTTGTAAGGTTCTATCTGGTCTTGCTGGGACTTCAAATTATTTTTGCCCCCCACTCATGTGCTTTAGAAAGTGTGATAATAGGGGGTCAAATGTATTTATGCTTTTTGGGGGTAAGTCCTTACATCGTAGTTTCTAAAAAAATGTTTTTTCCATCTTTTTGTTGTTTTGTTCCCGGTGTATACCCTTTGGGAAAAAACCCCCAAGCCTACACTTTGTTTACACCCCCAAATTCTGGGGGGCATGGGGAAAATTCTTTTATTTTTCTTTTGGGAAAATAGATGGAAAACATAATCGGGTTTAATTCACTGATAAAAGAAAAGGGACGGTTTATGCCCCAAGTGTTTAGTTTGTGTTCGGGAATGACATCGGGCCCCTCTTTGAGGCATTGTGCAAACCTTGGACATCTTTTTATCTTGAAACCCTTATCTTAAATTTTAACCCTTTTTATTTGGGTTTAGAAATATTTTTGATCACACAACACTGTCCTTGTCACTTTTTTTTCCTTGCTTGTCCTTTTCTTTTCCCTTTTTTGGTCTTTAATGCCCACCCCTTTGGCTTTTAAACCCATGGACCTTCTCTTATTTACTGTATATTTAGGCCCATTTTGAATTTTGTTATCTCTGTTTCCCATTTGTATGTGCTGTACTACTTACAGTAGTCTTTGTCATATAATTATATGTTCGGATGATTTATGTAACATGTTAAGAAAAATTTTTGGGTTTCCCCAACTAATGGTGTTTGGGCAGGGCTTTTTTTGTTTGCCTTTTTCAATATCACTGTTCAGGACAATATTTCATTTTTTTTTTTTTTTTTTAAATAATAATTTTAAAAAAGGGCTGTCTCTTTTTCCCGTATCCCTAGAGGGGCATTTTTTTTAACAGTTTTTATTCATTAAAAAGCCTGATTAAATGAAAGTTTTTTGTCAAACCTTCTTCCCCAGTGGTTTCTTTCCCGTCCTTTTATTGCTTTATTGCTATGTCAACATCTGTATCCAAAATGGTGGCAGGTTCCCTTTTGTCATCTCTATCCATTTTTGGGCAGGCGAAGTGTAGCAAGGATTTGAAGGTCTTCCCAGGAAAACACTTGTCCCCTGCTTCGGTCCGGGCGCCGTCTGTGCCCCAGGGGCCCCCCGCCCACTGCTTCTTTTTAACTGTTATGGCCATCCCAGTTGAGAACTTTGGTTTAAACATGGTGTCGGGTACAGGAAAAAAGTGGGGCAGGGGGTGGGATACAGTTATGTTAAAAATATCTTTGCACCCCCTGGAAACTCCCCTAGGGCCCAAAGGGGAGCAAAGTCCAGCAAAAGGGGGTTATGATGATGTCCCCCTGTCCCCCAACCCGGGAAAAAAGCTCCTGGGTAGCTGCCGGTTTGGGGGAAGGGGAGGGGTGGTATTATTTTTTTTTTAAATTTTTTTAGTCAGGAGGCATTTATATCTTTAATGGTTTTACCCAAAAGGGAAAGGAAAATTTTTACCTGCAGGAGTTTTTTATTATGGTACCCGGGGCTGTTTTTCCCATCCCACAGGGGACTGTTTTTATACACCCTCATTTATTTTTGTACATATTGTATTACATCTTTTCATCGGACAAAAAATGAAGTTTTGCCCTTTGATTTTTAAGGTTTAAAATAGTTTAGTGTACAGCTTGTTTAAAAAAAAGTGTAAATTTTTGGTGTGCACTCAAAATTTTTCTCAAAATCCCATCAATGTTTTAAACTGCTGGCAAAAAAAAGTGAGTTTCCCCCTAAGTAATAAGGGACAAATAGTGCCCAAAGTGTAAGTATTTTGTTTGGCCACCGTTACTTTCCAGCACTGCCTTTAAATTCTTGGACATTTGGGGTTTTACTTGATCTTCCCCAGGTGCAGCCCCCCTGGGAAATTTCTTCCCTTCCCCATGATAACATCCCAAAAAGTGGGTGGGTGTTAGAAAAAACCCTTTCGCTCCGGCCCAAAAACCATTTGAGGGTGGCCCCCAGATGTTCAATTTGGGTTTAGGGGCTGGAGACCCGGTTGGCCCCAAAACCCGCACCTTTACCCTCATTTTCTTCAGCAAAGGGAGTGGGGCGTCCAGGATTGGGTTTGGGGGCTTTTTTATTTTTGGAATAGTGCTCTGCAGCCCCGTTTTTCCCAAAAAAAAAGGGTTTATGCTCCCACTTCAGTAGGTCACAGTACTTTTTGGCATTTTATGGTGGGAAACAATGGAAAAATGTTTGCTCTCCCAGTCCCAAACCCAAAGGGACGTAATTCCCATGCTTGACTATAAAGGGTTTCACAATTGTCTTTGTTTCTTTCTCAAACCCGGTTGTACCCCCCTACACTTGGGCTTTATCTGAACCAAAAATTTAAATTTGGTTTTTTGTCTCATCAGGTTCAAACAAAATCTTTTCAGTAAATTTAAGGGTTTTCCCCCCCTACCTGTTATTTGTCGGGTTTTTTTGATGTTTTGCGGGTTTTTTTCCCAAAAAAAACTAAAACCGACAAGGGAACGTTATAGATTCCCAAAGGAAAATCCGTGCAGCAGTCTCCACTGCACGGATTTTCTGCCGGACAGTTTTTTTGCACTGCTGGCGGTCCAAAAAACTTAGAACACGTTCAATCTTCTGCCCGGTTTTCGGGCATCACATGAACATGTGGGTGCGAAGGGGGAGGACATGAATCCACAAACCGCAGACAAAAAGGATCCCCCCCAGCCAAAAAAAAACCAAAAAGCGTGGGGAATTTTTCCCAAATTTTTTTTTTGGTCTTTACCGTGTAAACGCACCCTTAGTCTGCTTGCCTGCTTCAGCAAACGGGCTTTCTTGTGCATCATCATTGAAAGAGGCTTCATACTGGAACGACAGCCATGCAGACCACTTTGATGCATTGTGCTGTGTATGGTCTGAGCACTGACAACCTGACCCTCCACCCCTTTAACTTCTGCCAAAAATGGCGATATTACTTTTTCGACGTGTGAATTCCCCCTATGAACACCAAATTTAATACACCTGCTCCCCCTTCACACCTGAGACCTTTAAACCTAAAAAAAAGAAGGAATATTTTAAATAACCCAAACTTTTACTTTGTCTCGTTTTTATTTTTGTAATAACAACTAGATTAATCTAAAAGAAGGCTTTAAACCTACTGTATCGTATTGACTTTCCATCGCTTTTTGGGGCTGCTGCAATGGTGCTCTACCACTAATGGTGTATGTTCTTTTTCAAACAAAGGGCTTTTTACTTTCCTGTTGTTCCTTCCGGGTGTCGGTCAGATGACCCCAAAAGGGGACCAGATGAAACCTCCGGTGGGTCTCTGGGCATGGTGGACCCCTAAGAAAAGCAGACCCATGGCTGCTTCTCAGGTGAAAAGACAGGAAAAAGGAGGTAAAAATGGTAATTTGGGGCCAGTAGTAATTTGCTTTTAGAAGGGCCCCCCAAAAATAAATTCACTTGTAGGCCCCAAGAAACAACTACATTGTTGGGCCCCAAGAATCAATAACTGTTTTACCCAAGCCAAAACGGAGCGTAATTAATTTTCTTAAAGAAGGTCCCCCACCGTTTTTCGTACATTCTTCTTTGCCAGAAAATGTATTGGTGTACCAAATTTAATTGGATCCCCCATTGTGTTTAAGCAACTTTTTTCCATTAACAATTCATTTAGTTAGGGTACCCTTGGGCCAACATGACTGGGGTTTTAACCCCAAATCAAAATTAGGAAGAAACTCTGAAGATTTTCCTAGCATTGTGGTAGAAAAATTTTTTGGGGTGTTTAACAAAAAGCCCTCTTTAATTTTGGGAGGGGTTCAAAAGTATTTACATTTGAAAAAAACGAATTTCCCGACTTTTGTACCAGGAAGGGAGCGCCATTAAAAATTAATTAACTTTTTCAAATATTTTTAAAAATCGACCCATTGACCGCACGTACCTGTAAGGAAAAAACCAATTCCTTCCCTTTATGTAAAGACTGTAATTAAACCACTAAAAATGCTGTTTATTTGGGATTTTTCCCTTCATTACAGTTTAAAAACCAAAAGTGTACATACAATAAAAAGACCTATGCATTTTTTCTCAAAAATTTACAAGAAACAGAATAAAAACTTACCCGTTTTTTAGTCAATTAGGGAACCAAAAAATTAAATTTTTTTTGCCAAAGCCAGAATAATGAAAAAGAGAATTTTTAAAAGGGTTTTTTTTATTTCTAAGTTTCCATACATTTCATTTGATTTGTAGCATTGCCCTTAAAAACCCCCGGTTTTTGGATATCCTTTTAAAAAAGCTTTCACCTATAGTTGGTAAAGGGAAATTTTTTCCCTTTCCCCCTGGGCAAAAAAAGGGGTAATTGGGGCCAAAGTTTGGAGGTTGCCTTGCGCAAACCTTTCCCCTTTTTAAACTTTGCCCATAAAAATTTTAATAGGTATTTTACAGGGGGTTGTTTAAAAGCCACCCCCCCAAAAGCTTGGTTATCCTTAAACCAAATTTGTAACAAAAGTTTTGGGAGGGGAAAAGCTTTTCGTCATTGTCCATTTGGAAGCCCCTTTGCACCCCAAACTTTAAATTCCTGGTTTGAAGTCTTTTTGATGTTGTTCAAATATTGCCAAATTTTTCTTTTTCCTTTATGATTTCCATCTATTTTGTTAAAAAGCCCCCAGTGCTCCTGCAGCTAAACAACCACCCAAAAAATTTAGGGTTGACCCCCCCGTGTTTTTTAAAAGTTGGGATGGGTTTTTTAGGCTTCCAAAACTTTTTCCCTTTTTTTTAGGTTTCAAAAGGGAGGTCTTTTTTCCTGTGTGCATTTTCAAACATTAGTCTGGTTTTTTTTATGTTTTTTTTTTGGGGTAATGGTTTCTTCCGGCTGAGTGGCCTTTCAGCCTGTTGATTTAGTTTCTTGGGTTTTACGGGGGATAAAGACCCCCCAAATTTTTTAAAAACAAACCTCCAGCAATTTTAAAGGTTTTTTGCTTTTGGTTTTGATTTATATATGCACATTTCGGCCCCCAAACCGTTTTATTTCCGGGGGACACCCGAAACCCGTCCCTTTTTGGAGCGGTATGAAGGGGCTGGAATTCCCATTTTGTTTGTTTTTTTTGCATTTTTAAATTTTTTTTGTACGGAGAAAAAAACAAAGGGAACCCTTTTAGGTTCTGGAAAAAAGTACCCAAGGGGTGAATCCGACTTGTGAAAATCCCAATTCTCTTCTCTTTCTTTGGGTTTATTTCTTTAGACTTTCCCCCCATTGTTCCCACGGAAGGGAGGGTGTTTTTAGTGGGGCTTTTAAAAATACATCCAAAAAATGTTTTTTCTAACTCAGTGTTACCAATAAAAACCCATCGAACTTCCAAAAAAACTGACATTTTCATTTTTTGGCTACCCCAAAATTGTTTTTTAAAAGGGATAGTAAAACCTTTGTGTATGTAAAAATTTTGACTTTGCAGAAAGTAAATTAAAAATTCCCCTTAAAATTAAACTCTCTCCCTTAAATCTGGATTTGGTAAATATTAATAAATTTTTTTTAATTTAACCCGAAAAAAGATAAAATTTTATTTGATTTTATGTTTGATACTGAGAAAAACATGCATTTGGTCTTTTTATAATTGGGGAATGTAAACTTTTTGGGGTTTACTTTTAGTAAGGGGTATTGATTTCATATATTGTTTAATGGGGTATTGGGGCCGTGGCTATTTCTGTCTTTTTGTACCTAGTGTTAAGAAGTACAGGGCCACGGTTTTGAAGCAGTGCGCCATGTCTGTTGGAGGAAGCTGGGCAAAGCAGGGAAGATAGCCCGCTCCCCAGAATGAAGGGGACAAGTATTAGTGGGGAGGAACCCCCAAAATATCCTGAAAAAATGATGTTTTGGAGCAGTAAAGAGTGAAGTAATAAGCAAAATTCCTTTTTTAGAATTTTAAAAAAATTAAAAAAAAAAAAAACGAAAGCAAATTTAAGCCAAAAAAAGATGGGAAGGGAAAAACCAGTATGCTTGGAAAAAACTTTTCCAAAACAAAAATTTTCAGTTAAAAAAACTAAAAGATAAATGTTAAAATTTTTTCCACCCCTTTAAAACGTTTCCCGGATAAATTTATGGACCAGGTAATTTCTGGCACCCTATCCTATGAGGCCCAATTTTATTGCTGCTGCCCAGCTCCCCTTGAAACCCCTTGGGTGCTTCCCTACGGTGGCTCCTCTACCCTGGACCACAAGTTGCACAAACAGTTTTTTGGGAAAGGAAAAATACGTTTATACAATTTTTGTAATCCAAAACACCACATATTTCCAAAAGGGTTAAATAACAATTTTAAAAAGCCCAAAAAACATGTCTTTAAAAGGGGTAAAACTCCCGTCTTTACACAGGGGAAGGACGTTGAGGTTAACCTTCTTTCAGGTAGTGACTGGATCACTATAGTCAAAAGTTTTTGAAAGATAAGTATATATGTTTAATGTGCAGGTGTCCCTTCACTTGGTACAAGAAGCCAGGAAATTCTGATTTCTCAAACTGTAAATGACTTGTGATTCACTCAGATAAATAGAGTATGTTTGTTAAGAGCTGTACCAAGGTCATTTCTACTCTATAATATTAGGAATGTCTACATGGAAGTACAGTCATGGGCAAAAGTTTTGAGAATGATTACTAAATGTTAATTTTTCAGCAAAGTCTAATGCATCAGTTTTTATATGGCATTTGACATTATACTCAAGATTGTCGCCCACACG
This sequence comes from Phyllomedusa bahiana, assembly GCA_025379985.1. Classification (NCBI taxonomy): domain Eukaryota; kingdom Metazoa; phylum Chordata; class Amphibia; order Anura; family Hylidae; genus Phyllomedusa; species Phyllomedusa bahiana. The sequence goes on from JAODAL010011405.1 coordinate 64,111, forward strand.
TTACTCCTCTCATCCTATGAAGCTCCTTAATCATTGCTGACTGCCTCAGCTCCTCTGAGCCTGGGCCCGTTCATTTCGGGGCTCTTGGATCCTACTACCTGGACCACAAGTTGCACAAACAGTATGGGCACGGAACGCTATTACTGCATTCATACAAATATAGTGAATTCACATTAACATACCACATATACAAAGGGTAATAACAATTAATAAATTTTTTTGCCAATGCATAATCAAACATGCTCTTAAAGTGGTATAACTACAGTCTTTACACAGGGGAAGGACGTGGAGGTTTTTATCCTTTTAAAGAGGTTACGTGCTGGAATACAGCTTAGAACGTCACAAGTATTTGAATGAAAAGTTTAATTTAATGTGTACAATGGCAGTAGTTCCCTTCTGGTACAAGAAAGGAAGCCAGGGAAATTTGATTTCTCAAACTGTAAATTGAGCTCTTGTAGTTATCCATCTGAGTAAAATAGAGTATTGTTTGTTAAGGAGCCGTTGTAACACAGGTACATTGACTTCTCCTATGAATATTAGGATAGGATCTACATGGAAGTACAGTCATGGGCATACAGTTTTGAGATAGGATACCAAATGTTATTTTTTTACAATAAGTTACTTGCATCAGGTTTTATAATGGCCAATTTCGCAATATACTCCAGGAATGTTATTTTAAAGAGTGATCAGTGCCCTTCATAACAAGCAATTAATTGCAAAGTCAATAGTTGTTAGATGAAAATGATTCTTTTTCCCCACAAAACACATTTTCAACTTCATTGCGGCCTTGCCTTAGATGGAACCAGCTAACATCGTTTCGTGCATTGCTCCATTAACTACAGTTGTGAGGTGTTGTGTATGTTGGGGGATGTGGACTGGGCTAGAGATCACATCTGTCAGATTAAGTAAGAATCAACACACTGGACACTTTACTGCTTTAAATGGCACGAGGCGGCATGGTTGCTTGGCATCATTGTTTTCTCTTCTGAACGTGAACCATGGTTTATCTCTAAAGAAACACGTGCAGTCATCATTGCACTGACAAAAACTGGCACTAACAGGGAAGTAGTATCGCAGCTAGAAAGATTGGCACTCTCAGTCAACAATCTTTCACGATCTTAAGGAATTCAAGGAGAGAGGTTCCATTGTTGCCTAAAAGGTCTCCGGGCAGAGCTCCCTATATAATGAACCCTAGAAGCTAAAGGCGCAGGACCCGTCTCTTCTAACAGTGGTTTTCAGCTTCGGAAAGGAATTCGGCGCCTACAAGCAGTGCAGAAGCTTTGATCAGGTAATGGCTCGCAGGCAGGTGTGAGTGCATCCTGCTACGCCATTGTGAGGTGGGAGATTTTTTCATGGAGCACATTGGCCCCTGGTAGGTGTTGTCAAGGAGGGCAGCCAAGAAAGGAAGCTACTTTCTCACTGAAAAAACATCAGGGAGGGACAGACTGTCTATTATGCAAAGTTTCAGGGAAGGTGGGTAGCTGAGGAACTGGGGTAAAAGTCATTTTTCAGATGTATCCCCTTTCTAATGTTTTGGAACATCTGGAAAACAGGGCTTGTTCGGTGAGATAGACAAGGTGAGCGGATACCCACCAGTCTTGTCTCATGCAAACTGTTAAAGCATCCAGAAAGCTTATTCCGATAGTGTGGTGGTTTGCTTCTCAAGCCAAGGAATCGGCCTCTTCTTTCTCTAACAGTCTTGCCTAAAATAAAAAAACACATCCATAAAATAAAGAATGGTACCCAGATTAAGAATGTCCTCCAAGAGCCAACTTCTCCACAGCCGTCCCAAGAGCGTTTGGTTTGATAACAATGCCTTTTCCTGCTTGAGGGAAAGGCACTTAGCCTAAAGCTCAAGGTGATAAACTAAATGGCCTTAGCGGAACAAACCAGAGAGAAGATTTTGGGTCCATGGCCTCGGAAAACTGGCCCCAGATCTTATCCCATTGAGTGAGGATCTTGTGGTCAATCAATCAAAGAGAAGGGGTAGTGGACCTATACAAAAAAAAACAAACCAATTTGTGATACTAAATGCAAGCATTGATTGTGTGCGAAGAATGGACTTGTATCAGTCTGGATTTGGTCCTGGAGAGTTGTTTGAGAGCGGCCATATGCCATGGGAGGAATTGCAGTAGGAGGTCCTGAAGAAGAGAGGGTCAAAACAATGCCATAATTGAATCTTTGATTGCATTAATCATTCTAAGACTGTCAATAAAAGATTTTTGTTTAATCATAATTATTGATTGCACTTGTATTTCTGTATGTGATAAAATACATCTAAACACACAAAGAAAAAACGCAGAGGGCAGGTACAGATCATGTTGAAAATATATATTAGTGTCATTCTCTAAACAATTTTTGGCCATTATGACCTGTATAACATGATACTACTTCTGTTTCTTGGGATTAAAACACATAAAACTAGGCCACTATGGACATTATTTTGAATGGGAATTTAGAATATTGATGTGGAAAACTGCAAATGTGGTGGATCCGGAGTTATAGTAAGATTTGGGTACCCCGAATGCACTGTTATTGAAAGAAGGTGGATGTGCTTAAGATAATCAGGTTGGAATTGGACCTAATTGCAAGGTAATTCTAGTACTACTCCATGAGTCATGTGTTATATTGTGCATGTCATGTACAGTAGCTTTAGATTGGGCACCATGAATCAAATTCACTTGTAAGGCCCCAAAGAATAACAAATTTCATTGTTGGGCCGGCCCCAAGAAGTGCTAATATACACTTGGTGGTGAGCCCTAGGCCGGAAAACTGGCAGCAGTAATATATTTTCTTTACTAAGATAGGTACCACTCCACGCTGATTATCCTAGATTCATCTGCTTCGTTTGCCAGAAGAGAATTGTCCATAATTAGGCGTATTGTAAATATATATAATCTCCATGAATCCTCTCAATTGCTGTTTACTCAAACAATAATACTCACTTATCTATTTCATTCCTTAGTTTTTAAGGGTACCCTTGGGACCAATCATAGTGATCTAGTTGTTTTAAATCCACAAATCAGAGGGTCTGTTAGGAAGTAGTAAACGTCTCGTCCTGTGTTTATATATTCCTAAGCATTGTAGGTAGAAATTATCTTGGAATGCTTTACACCAAAAAATCACCATTTACTTATTCTGTTCCCCGAGTGGTTCACAATGTTTTTACACTTTGAAAAATCAGAATAGTATTCCTATTCTTGTACAGGAAGGGAGTCTGCTACGCCTTGCCCATTAAATTCATATACTTAGTTTTATTGTCTTCTAAATTTTTTAAATTACCGAAGTTGTGATCCTGCACGTACCCTGTAAGAAGATAATAAACCTTATAATCTCTCCTTTATGTAACAGGACTTTAATTAAAACCACCCTACTACTAAACATTGCGTTTATTTGGCCCATATCATTTACGCATTCCATATTCATGTTGATTGAATCCAAAAGTGTGTACATTCCTAATAAAAAAGACCACATATGCATGGTTTTTTCTCACTATCTAATATTGAAATCAGAATAAAATTATTTAATATTGTGCCAAAAAATGCCAGAATTATGAGAGAGAGAATGTTTATTTGGAGAATTTTTAAGGTTATTTTTTATTATCTAAGTTTTCCAACTTCATTTCATTCAGTCCATTTGGTAGCTTGCCACATCTTAAATTCTAACTGTATGATCTTACTTTAAACTGTGATGGACCTGGGTTCAAACGTTTTGTAAATCCATTCCACATAGCTTTCTTCTACGCTATAGTTGGCGTCAAAATGCTAAAGGATTCTTCTGTGTTCAAATTAGATATATACTGCACAGTGAGTAGGAAAGTGTAGTGGTAGAGCTTCCTAGAATATCAACATTACCTTATCTTAATGTCTTCAACTTTAAGTTTTAGCCTGTCTCTTTAAGTGAATCAAAATGGTTACAAGCACATAGATAACCTGCAAACTTATTTACCTTCTTTGCATAACATGTCAGTTTTTTTTCCTATGGCTGATCTAAACAGAGAGCAAGACTAAGGGTTTTTCACACAGTGTTTTTGGATCTGATTTCGGATCCGTTTTGGATCCGAAAAGAAATTTGGCATTTCCAAACGCATGAATTAGTCGACGGAACCTATATGGGATCAAAATGTATCCAAATTGCATAGCTGTGTAGTTTGGCATGCGTGTTTGGATGCATTGCAGGATCCACCCTATCATTTTAGAATTTAATATGGGCTACATGCTGCATCTTTAGGACCACTGAGTGGAATTGTGAAATTTTGGATACGGATAACGAAAGACGGGGGATATTCGGGAAATGACACTATGAGACACGCATTTCAGCAATCAATCATAAAATGCAATGTTAAATACATTGCTATTTAATTAGAACTGTTTCGGTCCGTTTAGGGTCTGACAGACGGTTCCAAACACGCATGTGTAAAAGCGTATGTTACACACGGACTCCAACGCCTGTGGAACTATACCCTAAACCATGATTCATACTACTGTATGTGTTCAGAGTTGGGGGATGTTGCAATGCAATTGAAGTAACACTAGTTGTTGAAATCAAGCAGAAACATATTCAGCACTGAAGATGAAAATTCATCTAAGTAGGTCATTTGTGGTTGAACCAAGATTATACTTAACAAATTTTTTGTGGTTATTGTTGACCTTAGTGTTCAATAATTTTTTAATTCACACTGTTGATCCTAGTTGTCCTTGTTTTTTTTATTCTTTAGATATGGCCTTGAGTGGTCGTTTTTCTTGGAGGTGTGTTAGGAGTTCATTTTCATATTGGAATATGCCCTATCGAACCAGTTTCCAAATGGAGGGGATAAGGTATCCTCTTCAGAATGATTCACAGTAGGATTATGTTTGGCATTCGAAGGTTCCCTCAATTGAACTGTAGCACTTCTCCATAGCCGGCTGCACTCATGCAGCCCTAATAATCCAGACTACTACCCGCTCCACTAGCTTGACCTGATCTTATCAGACCGCAGGACATGGTTCAATTTAATCTCCTGTCTTAGTCTGCTGGTCTTCAGTCAATGGTGTTTGAGTACTTTTTCTTGTGCCGCATCATCCTTTAGAAGAGGCTTCATTCTGGAACGACTGCCATAGAGAACCAATTATTGGATAGAAAATAAGCTTCGGAAAAGCCCAGCCTCTGACACCCCAATTTGTGAGTAAGGTTATGTTGCAATGCACGGGATATGCATGTACAGTCCCGCACGCCAACAGGCATTACATATCATAGAAAAGTAGATATAAAGAAATATCTCCCAGCTAAATGCAAATGTGGCCATTAAGAAACTATAAATAATAAATTGAATTAGATACAATATTAAAAATTATGGACCAAAGCATTCTGCAGTATAACAGATAAGTTGGGCAATCACAAAAAGGCAATGGTTGGAATGGTTACACACTATGGTTTCGGGTCTCTTAACACAAAGGGCCCTTACTCATAGCGATGCATGGTCTTAAAAACTAAAATGATATTCTTATTTTTAGGGAAAAATGACATTAACACTGAGACCATGACAAAGTGTATTATTTTATTAGACATTAACTTTTTTAAACACATATCCCAATTTTATTAAACATCTACGCATATAATCCATCCAGGTCCCTCACATGCCCGGTGCAAGTGGGAAGTCACAAATACATTACAGAATACATCGGTCATGCGCCGCCATGTGGGAAAAGGGGACAAAATAGGCAAGTCAGAAAATCTGGCAATAACGGCAGCCACGCGCAGCGCAGTTGTGCTCCCATACAGAGACTCGCGACATAAATGACTTACGAACACCCGGATCAGGCAGCCAAGCACTTGCCTTTGCGGTAAACAAAAAAAGTTCAGGCAGGCATCAAACGGGGTTCATAAGGAAAGAGACTCTGCAAAAATATGCAACTAAAATCAATGGTGAATCAATCTTCCCAGGCATAAACCCTAATCAGAAAATTATGTTAAAAAACAATCGATGACTTTAATTATTTAAGTAAATAACATAAACAGAATAAGTGTCTGGGTTGGATATAATTATTATCTTATTGAAATATGATAATTTTCCACATAAGATATAAAGCAAATAATGAAATATTAAACCTCTAATGCCAATTATATATAATGTAGTTACTATTTCGCAACTAGTTAATTAATGAGGTACATTATTTCTCTACGCAAATCAAGGCCTGTTTGAAATGTAATGTAATAAGCATTATTATCCAATAGGCTTCCCTATCCCTTAGTAGATGCCATTTGCCTCTGTCTCCACCTCTTTATGACCGAAACGCATTTTTCTATGCCTCAAAGATCTCATTTAACATGCTGAATCCACTGTCTATGACGTTGTATTATAAAATGTTTGGTTAAATTGGGATTTATTTTCTAAACGACGTGGTGTTAAATGTCCTTAATGTGTTCCCAGGAATCGTTGTTTTTAATTTTCTGTTAGTACTTCCACAATACATCAGGTATGCATGTTTGGCTAAAGTGCACACAACTAATTCGAGGTAATGTGAATTACAATTTAGAATAACTTTGAATAGGGAATATTCTTGTGCCACCTGAATTATTAACTTCTTTGCACTGCAGGGTCATATTTGCAGGTGTTGGTGGGCAAGGGGTTTTGTAAAATCCTCCTACAGGCAACCATAGTGGATTGTTTGGTGCCAGTACTAAATACATTTGGAGAAGAAGGTTAAAATGAACCTCCCATGGGTTTATGCTCTGCGACTGATTGGAGACCACACAATGACCCTTTGGAGTATATTATTTAATATATCATCTTTCATATAAGATGGGTAAAAAATATTTATTCACAATCATTTTTTTGACACTGTGATCTAATACTAAAGAGTTGGGTAATTATAATGTTGGTGTAGAGACACTAGTTTTTTCTTTGTGCCAAATCTTTGCACTTTTATTTCCCAAAAAGCTTTTTGTGATATGCTCCCTTTAATATACGCCTTTTGGAATTTTTACAGATGTTTTGGCACAAATCCGTTGCCGCACCGTGCAAATATGCCCTGCAGACTCCACCCCCCTTGCCAGTGCAAAGAATTTTAATAAATTCAGATGGTCGCTCACAACTCAAGAATATTGTCCGCTATTCTTCAAAGTTATCTAAATTGTAATTCACATTACTCATCGTATTGCGTTTGTGCACTTTGCCAAAATGCAACTTGATTATGTGGGACTATAATGTAGGGAATCTATCAGAAAATTTAAAAACAAGAGCAATCAGGAGAAAAGTTATTAGACCTAGCAGTTTTCATATCATGGTGGCCCGTTGTTTACCAAGTATCAGCATAAATCCAATATAACATATATATATAAGGTTTACTAATATCTTTTATTGGGTTGACTATTGACCAATTATTTTTTAGTTAGTATCTAGATTTCAGATGATGCTTGTTTTAAAATCATTCTATTTTAACAGAACGTCATGCCAGGGTATATGCTGTTTGACATTGCACTCTTAACTTAGTTAATTTTTTTTTTGCTGTTATTTCCTAACATTATAAAGATGACATCTCAACACAAGGCTGAAGATAAGTTGCCTGTGAAGTGTTCAACAATAGTTGAGTGTATAACGTATTCTGTGGCGGGGTCATGTATGAAACGGGAGTCTTGGGTGGGCTGCCCAGTTATTCTGCATGTGATTTGCACCAAAAAAGTGTCATGGCGCCATCGTTCCGACATATTTTATAAAAGGTTGTGGCCCAAAAATGGGCGAGCAATAATCCGGCTTCCTTGGACGTTTGTCCTGCAACAAATATTTTAATTATACACATGTATGAATGTGTCGCAATAAATAAGGTACTAAATCAATTACATTTTTTTTAAAGTGGTAAGGCTGAGACAAAATTTTGGCTTAAGACACTTTTATTAGGCACACATTTTGCTTTTATAGTGCACGTTTTTGTCTATCGTCCCCATGGACCACATTTTTAAAGTGTTGTTGGAGACAATATCTCATAATTATTGATCGGTATGCTGCTTGGCACTATCCAATGAGATACTTCGCATCTGTCTAGTCTGTGCCAGGTTTTCATTAATTAATATGATAAGTTTTATACTTATGCCCCTATTTTGTATCAGGAATATTGGGGATAAACAATGTTGTTCACTCCAAGATTTTTTGGAAATCACCTGTAGTATCTTTTTCCATATATAAAGTTTAGTGGGACCAATATCACCTTCCTATTTCGCAGACTTGGAAAGTTTTTTTGTTTTTAATGCAGAGATGTGTAGATTGTCTTCTTCACGCGAACAGAGGCACTTATAGATCTTCTAAGCTTTATTAGTTATACTTATTCATCGAATTGAAATGAATTGAGAATTATATTGATTATACTTGAGATTCTTCTTAGATTGAAAATATTCTTCACTTCAATTGGTAATTTATTTTATAAAAAATGGTGGAAATATGTGGGACTCCGATCCGGGGCGAGCCGCCATGGAATGAGCAAGTGAGAGGAGCTCCCGAGCGGCATCATAACCCTGACAAATTAAACCAGGTCACGGCACGCTCTCTGGCGAAAAGGAGACCTGGCCAGAGATCCCGAGTGGAGGGAGGAGAACAGAAAAGTAGAGAACTGTAGCAACCCCCTAACCTTTTCCACGGAATATCCGACCAGCGTTGTTGCTTGAAGCGACCGAGCATGTAGACGAAACAAGAGTGGAGGGAATAATCACTATAAAACCTGCCGCCCCATCGGGTAGCATCCATAACTCTCCGGCGCCTTGTGCTCCGACAAGCAATGAGCAGGCTCTTTCAAAAAACTTACGCAAAGCCGCCTGTTCTTGTTTGGAAAGCGCAGAAACAAGCCCCAGAAAACACGGTTAGCGGGTTAGGACTTACCTGGCCCTCTCCGGTCTGGCTCCCGCACGGCAGCGCCATAGACACTGTCGTTAACGGACACCCGGTGCCGATGTGTGGTGAGTGACTCACACTATTTCGGGCCGCCCCCCCCCACCTTAGCGATACGAGAAGGCCAAAGCGGGAGCTTTTCAAAATGCCACTCCACCATACTGAGAGGCGGCGGGTATAGGGAAGCAATCAGGGCTTTATCGTCCAAAGCACAGGGAAGCGACTGACAAATAAAGTCTAGTCCACATGACTCTGCACCCGGGCCCTATGCAGATGCAGAGGAAAAAAAAAAAAAAAAAAAATAAAAAAAAAAAAAAATATAAAAAAAAAGCGCCACACCGTCGACTCTCTCGAAACTCTCCCGCCACCCCACACATAGCCGTTTGTTTGTGAGGCTGCTGAGCACACGCGGCCATCTCTAATCTTATTAGGCGCAACGAGGTAAAAGCAATCCTGGAGTGATACTAGAGGTCACAGGACCAGCAGGGGATAAAAAAAAAAAAAAAACCTGATAGGGCCATCCTGGGCGCCTGGACAAATGGGGGCACCATCAGTATGTAATCACTCCACCTCTGCATTTCTACAGTCGTTGCTTGTTTCTTGACAGGTGACACTACTGTGAAGAAGAAATTACATTAGAATACCCAGCAGACTTTAATGGTCTGTCAGTATAAAGGCCAAAATATAGCCAGTAGTATCAGCCTCCTTAAAGCCCCCTGTACACAACCTGTGACTCAACACTTAAGCCAGGGAGAAAACTAGCTACTCTACCGACAATCTGCAGATACTGTCCCCACCACTATATTGACACACTAGGATATCTGGAGACCTGAAGTAGCTGAAGCACCTCCTGATATATGAATCGCTAAAAGCAGAGCGACAAAGTGAGACTGTTCTCGCCTTCTTCTCTATACCGCCTGCGCTCTAAAACAGCTTAACAAACGTACCTTTACCAAAGACCATTCGAGATATACCTGCCTGGGGCAACCTTCCCGTCAGAACAACAAGCTTAAAAAAAAAAAAAAAAAAAAAAAGCCTGATACCACACAGAGCGGAATCTCGAAACATAGGCTATTGTAGTACATGGAAAAATACCTAAGCAAAATGGGGCGCTCAAAAAACACAAAATCATCCTTATGGGGACAAATCTCTAGAGGTCTTCCAGACCTCGCACCTCTCGCTGGACCGCCGGGACCGGAATGACCCCGGCGATTACCTCTGAGGAGGCTTTCTCTTTATCAGCTGTCCGGGTTTGGGACCAACATCCTAATAAACCAATGCTAGCGAAAATACATTCCCTCTAGTGTAGTTACTCTTACTCTCTAGAACCCCGGGATCGTCCAGGAGCGTACTCGCACCTATTGAGAGCTGATTCCAGTCCGATGTTTCAATCTCAAATAATTATCCAGTGTTGCTGAGGTCGCTACTCTACCTCTAAACTGTTTTCAGCGGACCCTTTCAAACTTTTCACTCTATGGAATCAGTCGGACAAGGTCGGTTGGTCGCAAGTCAAGGCAGACATAAAGCTTCAAACTGAAAGAACCGATGAACATGACCTTCAAATTCAAGATCTGAAAGCAACCGCAGATAATACCCGTACCCAAATTAATGATCTGCTCCAGGAAAACCAGCAGCTATCTGATAAACTAGAAGATCTGGAGAATAGATCACGCCGTAACAACCTGCGAATCCTAGGTATCTCTGAATCAATACCACCAAAGAGCTTGGCTACTATACTAGGTGTGAGATAGAGAATGACACGATAAGCACTGGGCCTCTTGCACCCTTGCAAAGTTGAACGCGCACATCGCACATAGGCCATGAATCTCTAGTGCGGACCAGATCCTGCGGAGAGGATGGGTCGCAGGCCTTTATTGAGACGATGGCCCAACGTCAAATAATAGTTGTGAAATTTTAGATTTACGGGGAAAAGTTGCTGTACTATAGAGGCGTTCAAAAGACTTTAAGACAGATCTCCATATTTAAGGTCGGTTGATTACTCATTTTACGTGGTATTCTCCGCTCGAGGTTGGCGTGGTTGAGGCTAGATTTCTCACAGGTCTGTTCCCTACTCTTGAATAGGAGATTAAAATGTGCACACTGCTATTTAACCATCCACCATGAGGTGGCTAGGAAAGAAGCCCAAGGCTTGTCTCACACGGGTAGAGGCAAAGCTTTTCCTCACCGGTCTGTTCCCTACTCTTTAATAGGCAGATAAAATTTGCCCTGCAATATCCGGCGATCCTCAAAATCTTTCATAGAAATGGGAACACTTCCACCTTCCAGACACCGGCAGGAGCTAAAGAATACCTAGATGGAAGACACCACCCCCACTAAGAAAGACCATCCATCGCCATCAGTTTCTGGAATGACGTACCCTGTATCCCATCGGTATTTTTTTTTAAAACTGCCACCCTCCGGAGTTAACTGGCCAACATCAGGACGAAAACGCCAGCGGATCGAATTGCATCCATCCCTAGTTCGGGAGGCACCGCAAAGAACTGCGGTCGGAGGAGACAATCTCTCTAGATGGCACTGAAAAATCCCTGCTTAGCTCATTGAGGTTATCGTGCTGGGGGGTTAACTGGTGTGCTAGTGGTTCACTAATCAGTAATTCGAGGTCTGAAAAAATGGAGGCATGCAGCTACGGTATAATAACGAGAAACACTACATATGCCACGTGTTAGAATTGGAGATGTTCAATATAACTTTATTGTTGGGGACTAAATCCTTAAATCAGGGCCGAACATATGAGGTTTATGGGACCTATTCTGACTGAGTGTAGAAGAAAGAAAATTTACAACGCGTAGATAGTACATGATAAAAATGCCTAAGCTTGGAAGGTACATGGGTAGTGTACCGCCCTTGGCTTGCCCTAGCGTGAGTGGTTAATCACCTGGGGTGTTACCTGCATGGTCGGGTTCGGGGGACCGGCTATTAGACCAAGCTTAATTCAAACACTAACGAAAGATGGTCCAAAAAGATATAGGACTTAATTTGAGGTGGTTAATGGGTTTTCTCTACGAGGGGCGGGGAGAAGGTCAGTAGGGGGCGGAAGAGTGGAGACTCCGTCCAGCGTTACAGCACCATTGCAAAAGAGGGTTTCCAAATTGTTGTATTATTGGAGTTTTTGAGACAGTACACGGCCTTTTTGCTTTCGCTTACCTATTTGTTGCTCGGGAGGTACTCCAGAGAAATTACTTGATACATAATGTGTCTAATGTATGATTCAGGTGCACGCTCTCTCAGCGCATCGCGCCATGAAGGGAAAAAGTGAAGTTCAGTTGCAACAATACCTTCTGAGAGGATAATGGGAGGACTTTTATCCTCTTCACGGTGTTGCCAGAGGCTATCGACGCCTCTTATGTTGTATGTATTTAGTTTATAAGTTTAGTTTCTTACTGGGTTTGCCATTGTCAGGTCAAGTGTATCCAGTCGACCGATCACCTATAATGAAATTAATTTCGTGGTAGGAATTGGATAGTTATTAAAGGGCCTACGATCTCCAAAGATACTAGCGACAAAATGGTGCTTCTAAGAAACTTTGTATAAAAATATTGTCAGGGCGACTCTGATGTGCGGATATTGCCTTTTTGCAAGAGGACACATATATCTGAAATTGACTTTTTATTATCAGGATTGGTGAAAGGTCAATTGAAGGGTCTTTTTGGGCTAGGGCAGAGTACTAGGCTAGCCAGCCAGTCAGTCAGCAGTCAATCTCAAGCGGGGTATGTCTCATACTAATTTGCTAAACACTGAAAATTGGGGCTAAGTTGCGTGGTAAAACAGGGAAAAGAATCCGCTTACCTCCGGGAGGCAGGGTGGGTTAATGTCAAACTTTTAGATATAGCATTTGAATATCGGAAGAGTTGTTCTCCTTCCATAATATATATGGACCCAATATGGGGGGGGGTGAATTTCTTCAAACTCCTTGAGCCAAAGATCCTTAGTGATGACGGCGACTTTAGAGTAGTTACAGGAGATTTCAACGCAGTTATGTCTAACATAGCGGATATCAAAAGAGAGATTAGAATCGGACACCAACCCCCACACAAAGATACACATTTAACCAGGTTCACCCAAAATCTGAGTCTACTAGACTCTTGGAGGGCACTCAATCCGGAAGGCAGGGAGTATTCGTTTTATTCTCACCCCCACCAGATGTGGTCTAGACTAGACTATATGTTTATATCTCATAACCTTCTGTCAAGAGTATCAGAGGCAAAGATTGAAGATATGATCATCTCTGACCACTCTCCAATCTCGACATCTCTGCTAGACAGAACACCAAGAGGGTCCGATTTTATATGGAAATGTCCATCTTACCTTACCAAAGATGAAAGTTTCTGCACGACCCTACAGGGCTGGTGGCAGGAATATCACTATTATAATGAGGCCCATCTTACCTCCCCGCAGCTATACTGGGACACCGCTAAAGCCGTACTGAGGGGGAAAATAATGGCACATACCTCCAAATTTAAAAAAATGCTGAAGGAGAAAATCGAATCATTGAGCGGTGAGCTCAGGATTGCCTATGACACTTTTCAAACCACACCGTCAGACACGAATAAAACTCGCTGGGTACTAGCTAAACACAACTACGAAACCTGGCTGGAAAAGAGGGAAACCCAACAACTGACCAAACTAGAAGCCACATTATTCCACTATGGTAATAAACCAGGAAGGCTCCTAGCTAGATTTGCCAAGGGACCCAACCCTCCGGCACCAGTCCCAAACTTAAAAGATTCTTCCGGAATCCTTAGAAAGAAAGGGGAAGAGGTCGTCGAAATCCTACGAGCATATTACAAAAATTTATATTCAGATGAGAAACTCGATGTCCATTCCTCTCAACAGTGGCTTAACAATATTAATATACCTGGTCTATCTGAAGAAGAGGTGGCGGTCCTGGGTTCTCCAATCACAGCCCCCGAAATTGAAACAGCTATCTTAAAGTCAAAAAACAATAAATCCCCAGGCCCAGATGGTTTTACAGGTGAATTTTTCAAAGCACTAAAAGCCCAAGTCTCACCAATACTCCTAACACTATACAATTCTTACCTCGAAGGAGCTCAGATCCCAGCCCTAATGAATACGGCCCATATTAAAGTAATCCCCAAGGAGGGAAAAGACCCCACGCAGCCAGCCTCATATCGTCCCATCTCCCTAATCAATGTGGACCTGAAAATACTTACTAAAATTATGGCAGACCGCCTAGCGCCATTTATCACAAAACTCATTGGGGGCCACCAAACAGGCTTTGTCCAGGGTAGGTCGGCGGTGACCAATATAAGGAAAGTTTTACTGGTCTTAGACGAGGTAAAGAAACTTCCCCAGGGCCATACAAACTCGGCGTTGGTAACTATCGACGCCGAGAAGGCATTTGACAGTGTGGACTGGGGCTGGCTTGAAAACGTCCTAGACAAGATAAGGCTCTTTGGACCTTTCCGAACGTTCTTAACAACCCTATACTGCAATCCCCAAGCCAGGATACATATCCCAGGCTTTATTTCAAATCATCTTATCCTCCAACGAGGGACAAGACAAGGTTGCCCCCTTTCCCCATACCTTTTCAACCTGGCAATTGAACCCCTAGCTAGATTTTTTAACGCATCTGCTACTTTTGAAGGCATTAAAATAAAATCTCAAGAATTAAAGCTGGCCCTCTTTGCTGATGACATCATTTTCTTTGTTAAACACCCTGAGCGAGACCTACCCTCCCTCTTCCATGAGCTTCGCTCCTTTCAGAGTTATTCAGGATTCCACGTGAATGAGAATAAATCTGAGATTTTGCGTCTCTCTCCCAACGCGAAGGCCCTCTCCTTAGCTCATTGCGACATCAGCCTAAAGATAGCCTCCAATTCAATTAAATATCTAGGTATCCATATAGGACGAACCCCAACCTCCATATATAACCTGAACTACCCCCCCTTAATCCTAAAAATCATAAGAGAACTGAATAGATGGGCTAACCTTCCTCTGTCACTCTTTGCCCGAGCTCACCTGGTCCGTATGATGATTTTCTCTAAACTTCTATACCCCCTTCAAACCATTCCACTGTTACTAAAGCATTCTGACGTAAATATTATCCAATCTAGCTTTATCAACTTTATTTGGGCCCAAAAACGACCTAGGATTTCAATGAAAAAACTCATGCTCCCTAAACGCTCAGGAGGAATGAATGTACCTGACATTCGAAAATACAATCTAGCGTGCAATCTGAGACACTGTTTAGATTGGTTAAAACAAACCTCGTACTATTCAAATACTGACTTGGAAGCACTAGTGGCTGCTCCATGGAGCCTGCCAGCGTTATTACACACCAAAACTGCCCACATCCCCCGGGAAATCAGATCGTGTCTCCTCCTGAAAGACACTATTGCCACCTGGAAGGCATGCCGAAAACTATTCGGACTTTCTGCTACCTTTAGCAAACACATGCCTCTAGTAGGACATCCTGAATTTCCACAGGGGTTAACCAACTCGCACTTGCGCCAATGGAAGCATTTGGGAATACATAATGTCAGTCACTTACTATCTCGGACACGTAGTACTTACCTCTCCCTATCGGAACTCCAACACCTATACAAACTCCCCGACTCGCATTTCCTGACCTATGGCCAGGTGTTAGGATTCTTGAAGTCAAGGTTAACTCCGATAGCACGGGAATGCCTCCCTAATTCCTTCGACGAGCTCCTAGGTCCCCCGTCCAGTAGACACTCTTTGGCGATTCTATATGTAGAACTTAGGAAATCTGACATTCTGGCCAAGGAGGCAACATTATTTGCCAGTTGGGAGAAGGAGTTCCCAGATGCGGAACCTTCCCAAATCATCTTAGAAGGTTGGAATAAGGTAAACAAAGCAGTTATAAGTGAAAGGTGGAGAGAAACACATTTTCGCTTTATACATCGCGCGATATACGGCTTCAACATACCGCCTCACCCCCCAGGCTCCGCATCGCAAAGTAGCTTGTCCAAAATGTAGCCGGCCAAAAACAGACTTAATCCATGGACTCTGGACATGTCCAGACTCTCAATTATTCTGGGCAAAACTCCGCATAGTCATTCAGCAAAGATGGGACATCTCATGCCCACTAACACCACAAACCTTTCTATTTCATGATCTCTCCGGAGTTGGTAAACATGCTAACCTACTTCATATCACCCTGCTAGCAGCAAAGAGGACACTGCTGAATCACTGGCTTTCGGATAAGATCCCGGGACTAGGCGAAGTATGGGCACAGGTGAGGCACTATCTAAATATGGAGTGGAGAGAAGTAGAGTTTACAAAAGAGACCCGAACAGCTGCCTTCTTTAAGCAATGGTCCCCCTTCATAGAAAATTTCCTAAATAAGGCAGAGATCACACAATTAGTAACTCCTTTTAGATTGACGAGATGGTATCTAGAGGGTGAGCTTACTGGGAGTTTGGGAAAGTTGAAGATAGACCAATCAGAAGCACCTTAAGAAAAGCGCATGCCTGACCTTAGTCATGTTGACCTAACATGGAGATTCGTAATCATTACCCTCATAAAGAACACAAGCATTTAGCATTAGCAGTATCTACTCCTTTAGTATCAACCATTCACGACAAATCAAAAAAATGCTTCAGGAATAGCAGCTAAATATTCCCTATAATGACTAATCGGATTTTCTGCACTGGTGGAAGTTATGTTTAACAATGTTGTTTTCTATTGTTAGCTGCATGTTACTTACAACACTTGGATTTACTGTCTGTGAGAATCTAATGAACCTTCTCAAGCATCGTAGAACTCTGCTATTAACAAAGGACATTGTTCTCCTAATTTTACTAGGTTCGGAGTCAGTGCTGCAGTCACTGTTTGTAAACTGGTAATCCAGATGGAACGTTGTAACTACACATGCAGTAATGTCTTTCGATTTATTACCTAATGGTTTTATTGTTTTTCATGTATGACAAAATCTTAATAAATATATGTTTAAAAAAAAAGAACAGCATGTCAGTGAATAGAAACTATTGTAGTGATCTTACATGGTGCACCACAAGTATTAACAGGACCTGTGGTGTGCTTGCTATGGCAGTATGTAGAATAAAGGCTGACCAACTGACCTACATTTTGATGAACGAAAACTAACATACTACACAAAAGGATAAAAAAAAGTATAAGATTTTAATTATAAAAAAGAAAACTCTAAAAATCATAATTTTTTTTCTATTATTAAAATAATATATTTTACATTAGAAAAGAAACTCAATGAACTACTTTAAACTCTATAGAGAAGAACAGAAGCTCCTAAAAATCTTATTGTTCAATGTTCAATGTTTCTCTTTTTGCTACAGCTCACAGAATACATTTTTAAACCCCAGCAAATTTATAAAACTTATCTTTTATTTATATGCGTTAAAATATAAAAAAAAAATGGATACACATTATTCAGATACATAATTCCAATACTCAAAAAACCCCCTTTATAAAAAACAATAATTCCCAAGTCTCAATATCTCTCATGGACCAACAAAAAAAATCACACCATACAAAGCATACAAACAGTTATTACATGACATAATAACATATCAAATAGAACTCACGGTTTTGTAGTATGCCAAACGTGTTGCTCATGAGTGTGTCACCGATCCCAAGATCCAAATAGTCCAAAAAGGCTAGAAAGGAACAAGTATACATAAAAATACTCCTACTCTAAACCTATCTCAGGAGGGGCACCTATCCCAAAAGGGATGACCCCGCCTATCGGCGGCTTACCCTATTACCATAAGGACAAATAGTGTGAATAGTGTGAATAATAATAGTGTGAATAAGCGTACAAGATGGAATCACCCCATTCACCGAAGCGATCACCAGCGGCTTCTCCAGGCGGACAACTGGGAGGTGATACTGTGTCACCAGAGAGGTATGAATGAAGTTCCCTGCAGAGCCAGAATCCAAGAAAGCTGAGGCCTGAAACGAGAGTCCAGCATCCGTCACGATCCGCACGGGCATTGCCAGGCGTGGAGAGGGGGAACTAACACCTAGGGACGCCTCTCCCACATGGGCTAGGTGCACTTGGGATGTTCTGGACAGTTTCTGCGGAAGTTTTCTGGACTGGCGCAGTACAGACACAGGTTTTCCCCATGACGTTGAGACAATTCTCGGAGAGATGAACTCTATCAACCTGCATAGGTTCTTTGCCAGAAGATTTTTGGAAGACACAGCAAAAGTCTCTGGGCCACGGGAGCCAGGTTAGGCAACCGACGAGGCCGGACGGAGTCGCGACCTTGATGGAGCTCCTCTTCCCTCTAGGCGAAGTGTATGCCGATGCCGGTGGCCAGGTTAATTAGCTCAGAGAGTGACGTTGGGAGATCCCTCGCAGCCAGCGCATCCTTTACCCTACAGGAGAGGCCCTTCTTTAAAGTAGTGCATAGGGCGGCCTTATTCCAGGTCAGCTCCGATGCCAGGGTACGAAACTGGACAGCTTAGTCCCCAACCGAAGAGTCCCCTTGGCACAGGTTCAGGAGCGTGGTTTCAGCAGAAGAGGCACGAGCAGGTTCCTCGAACACGCTGCAGAATTGTTTGAGGAAGGTCTGCAGGTCCGCTGTCACAGGGTCACTCCGATCACAGAGGGGTGAAGCTCACGCCAGGGCCTTTCCAGAGAGAAGGCTGACCACGAATGCCACCGTAGACCGCTCGGTCGTGAACTGGTCGCCATCAGCTCCACGTACATCGAGCACTGGGCGACAAATCCCCTGCAGAGATTAGGATCTCCGTCATACTTAGAAGGCAGCAACAGCTGGAGCTTGGGGCCCACAGGAGTCAGTGGGACCACCGGAGGTGGCGGTGGCTGCTGTTGAGCGGTGATGAGCTGCTGCATCATGGCGGTCAACTGGTTTAGTCATTGCGCCTGTTGCACCAGTTGCTGGGATTGCTGGGCAATGATGGTCGTTAGGTCCGCCACAATAGGCAACGGCACCTTGGCAGAATCCATGGCTGGATCTTTCTGTTACGCCCGGCAGGCTGTGGATCCATTGGACCCCCGCAAGCGATGGTGTAACTAGAGAAGCCAGGGCCCCCCTCGCCCACCCCCTGACCACGACCATGTACCAGGACATGCTGTTAGATAATGTAGATAATACAAGGGGCAAATACCTCACCATACATCTCACCATCATACTGCTACCAATCAAATCCCACTATACTAAGACCAGAATTACCAATAACGCTATTACATAAGGACTTGATTATACCACCAGAACACGACCAAAAATTACCACCAAATAGTGACTGAATAAATCCCCTACACTATTACTGATCAGTACACAAAGACCAATACTGTCTAATAATAATAATATATAATAATATAGTGACCATATAGTGGTATATACCAGTGTACACAGGCTCCAGACTGTATATAACCACCATTCAGTGATCATATAATGGTAGACACCAGTGTACACAGGCTCTGCAGACTGTATATTCCCTCCATACAGTGACCTATAGTGGTAGACACCAGTGTACACATGCTCTGCAGACTGGCTATACCCAACAGACAGTGACCATGTAGTGGTATACACCAGTCTACACAGGCTCTACAGCCTGTATATTACCTAAATACAGTGACCATATAGTGGTAAACACCAGTGTACACAGGCTCTGCAGACTGTATATTACCTCCATACAGTGACATATAGTGGTAGACACCAGTGTACACAGGCTCTGCAGACTGTATATTACCTCCATACAGTGACATATAGTGGTAGATAGCAGTGTACACAGGTTCTGCAGACATATAAGTGATTACAGTGCAGTTACATCTTGTGACTCACAGGTGACGTTTCTCTGACCAGTCGTTGACTTTCCCCTTTGTTCTACATCCGGTCCAGTCCGCCATCATGATGACATCTCCCGACCACTTGTCCCTGCAGATTTAGACACAAATATCTTAGAATCCTGACTTTTCCAGCACCTGCCCCCCTGGCTATATGGGGTCCATTTAGGCAGGCAGGGTTTAGATAGGATATATGGGGCCCCAAATAGGCAAGGTTTAGGTAGCCAATAGAGTGCCCATATAGGCAGGCAGGGTTTAGGTAGCTATAGGGAGCCATACAGGTAGACAGGGGTTAGGTGGGCTATAGGGGCCATATAGGTAGGGTTTAGGTAGCTAAAGGTGCCCCATATAAGTAGACAGGCAGGCTTGTGAGGGTATACAGGCAGGCTTGTGGGGATATACGGCAGGCATGTGGGCGTATACGACAGGCATGTGGGGGTATGCGGCAGGTATGTGGGGGAATACGGCAGGCATGTGGGGTATATGGCAGGCATATGGTTGTATAATGCAGGCATATGGGGGCTGTATAGGCAGGCATATGGGGGCTGTATAGGCAGGCATATGGGGCTATATAGGCAGGCATATGGAGGCTGTATAGGCAGGCATATAGGGGGCTGTATAGGCAGGCATATAGGGGGCTGTATAGGCAGGCAGGCAGGCATATAGGGGGCTGTATAGGCAGGCAGGCTGGGGGAAGGTAAAATAAGAAATACCTTACTTACCTCGGTCCACGCTCCCCCGATGCGCCGCTCGCTCCGCTCTGCTGCTCTCCCTGCAGCCTCTGCCCTCAGCGTGGGCGGCGTGGTGATGTGACATCACTGCGCGCCCATGTGATCACAGAGCGCCGGCAGGGGTAGTAGCAGAGCGCGGAGCGGAGCAGAGTGAAGCGTTCTGCTACCTCCCTGTAGCGCTGCCTCTGAACGCTCGGGCTGGAGGGCCCCGTAGCAACTGCTACCCCTGCTACCCCGGTAGTTACGCCCCTGTGTAAGCCATTCCCGGGAGCGGAATCTAAGTGGGTCCAGGTATTCACCAGAGCCCGCCGCAAAGTGGGATGGACTTGCTGCAGCAGGATTCCACCAGGCCGCTAACCCCTGGCGCGACTAGCTTGTGGAGGCAGCCGGGGTGCAAAGAGGTACAGTGTCAACGGGCGACTCGGAGACAAGACAGGCGGACAAGTCAGGCAGCGAAGGTCCAAGGTCAGGTGATAGGAACAAAGGGAATAGTATGCGGAGATCACTAGCGGAAAGCTATATCTGCAGGCAAGAGCTATAAAGTTCCAGCAAGGGCTTGGAGGAAGTGAAACTCTTAAATAGGGTCAGCGGCCGGCATGACCCAATTACCAACCCAATTGTGCCTGAAAACAGGATGTGAGTAAATAGCAAATACATTTGAATGCCCATGAAGAACATGTTAGCATCTTCCAATAGTATATTCCAGTGTAACAAAATTAAAAGGTATTACAACCTGCACATCTTTTATTGTTATTCTTTATCATTTCCCATGTCCTTTAAATCACTCTTCTACTTATACAACCCATACTTGTTGTCTTCATGCCCATGGTCACACTCCCATACATATTGCACCCATTGTTTTCCTTGTACCTGGTTTCTTCTAGTTTGTCTTTTCCCTAGCTACACATACTTTGCTATTGCTTTGTACCTTTTTATCTATCTTTATTCCACCTCTCTTTTTCACACCATGACTTCTCTTCTTCATCCTCCATTTTTTCTCTCCATATTTTCCCTTATTCTTTTTTTCTATATTTCTTCACGATTCCTCCTTTCCTTCAACCCATAATACCTCGTCTTTACTTGCATGTCACTTTTTTACAGTACTGCTCTTCATTTATTTTGGACTTATATTATCATTGTACCCTTCCAAATATGACCAGAGGATAGCCTGTGTGAGGCTGAAGCATTTTATTGCATTACCATCTGGTTTATTTTTGTGTACGTAATACACATGTCATGGTTATGAAGTGGATCTGCTGGACCACCACAAGCAGTGGTATAAACCACGTCAGGAAGTGCAGTCTAAGGAGTTTCCCTATTTTCGCCAGAGGCTGCTGCAAGACTGTTTGGTCTTGTGTGGCAGGAGACTCCCAGGTCCCTACCCCTGACGTGACTTGCTTGCTGTGGCGGCCATGGTGTTACATGGTAAAGAATTGCAAGACAGAGTTGTGGTCAGGGATAGGCAATAAGGTCCGGGCAGGCAGCAGGTAAATGAGGTCAGAGTCCAAGCACAGGGTCAGGCAACAGAATAACACTAATCAACAGCAACAACTCTCCATTAAAGAACAACAAGGATCTGGCAGGGTGCTAAGGAAGTAGCCAGAAGATATTGGGTCAGCGCCCAGCAATTAGCCAATCACAGGGCTCTGGCCCTTTATACTTCATGACAGCACCCATGACTTCATGTTGCTTTTGGAGAGTTATGTCCCC
Source organism: Phyllomedusa bahiana (assembly GCA_025379985.1). Classification (NCBI taxonomy): domain Eukaryota; kingdom Metazoa; phylum Chordata; class Amphibia; order Anura; family Hylidae; genus Phyllomedusa; species Phyllomedusa bahiana. The sequence goes on from JAODAL010011405.1 coordinate 86,204, forward strand.
TACTGTTACACCTGATTTGTTTAATAAAAAATTGCTTAACCTTGCACAAATCAACCATGGATTCACTGCCTGGAAATGCACTTGGAAGAGTTTTAACCAATGTTTTGACTGTAGAAAAAGCAAATATTTGTGATCAATGTAGATCATAACCAGATATCAAGCTCCTTCCAGCAAATCTCTTAACTCTAAAGTCACATGACAGAGTCAATTTCCTTTCTTTGCTACCTTTTTGTAAGAAAATAGCCCCAACTACAGAAGAGGTGTCTAACTCCAAGAAGTAAGGTGTAGTTGTTTGTGTCAATGAAGATTAATGGTAGATGAGAAGACTCACTTTAACCCTGGGAGTCTCAGGAGTCCAGTTCTTTGTCAATAAATCATTTTCTCGTGAGGATTGTAATTTGAGACATCAAGAAATTTGAGTGTGGAATAAACAGTTGTCAATATTTGGCAAAGTGCTGAATGGTCTTCAAGCTCTGGGAATGAGAACACTGGAGAACTGCAAAAAGTTTTACACAAATCAAAGAGTTTCATGGATTTACTATACAGTATTGATAATGGATTGCAAACCATTGCACTAAGCACCTTATATCCAAATCAAGGTGTGTGGGTCCACAACTCTTCTATACAAATTTCCAGGCTCACTGCTGTAGCCCCCTCATTTACTTTTATCTCATTGTTGTAGCCTCCTCATTCACATATATCTCACTGCAGTAACCCTGTCATCTACATACATCTCAATGTTGTAGCCCCCTAAATTACATATAGCTCACTGACTTTGTGGAGTGGTATTATTAGTTAAAGAACCTTTGGTGTCATCACAGCTGTGTGATATGAAAACAAGGGAAGTTTACATTAAATTTGAATTTACTTTCATTTTATTTTGGGTGAATTTTACTTTTCTTACAAAAACACTTACATAGAAAGCAAGCACATCATTTACTTTAGACATTTTTATTCATATATTTTATAGGAGCAGGAGTCAACAGGATCAATAAATTAATCAATCTAAATCTAGCACTATAATGCACTCTGCCTTTCAGTCAGATGAAAAATCTGCTTGAACCTGAAATGACCCTATAAAAGATTATAATAAAAATAGATTGCTTTATTTATATATTAATAGGTAGAAAAATGACAAAACACTCAAAATGAGTTAAACGGAACCCCTGTATATACGCCCTGTGTATAGCTTCAGAAATAATGGTCAATTTATAGAAAATAGGGGAAGATTTATAGATAAATTTATGTCAGTTTTGTTCTTAAATAGATGGAAAAATATTGTGTTTGAATTGAAAGACATATTTGTAAAAACATTGCATCACTTTTTCTCGTACAAATGTGTGGGGAAAAGCGAAAAGAGTTTCAGTCTTGTTGAGCTTAACTCATTTACTAATAATTTTCATCATTTTTCTATGTATGTGTGGATGGATGGATGAATGGTTGGATGGATGGATGGAAAGATGGACAGATTGATATTGTATGCATTGTTATAACATACATATCCATATGTTTACTTTACGTTTGCAGAAACTTTTACAATTTTAAAGATGGTGCATAGGTGTAAAGAGCATTCTGATTACTCAAATTTTATTGTAGGAATTATTGCATAGCTGATGAAAACATGATGAAAACATGAATTCACATGCGCCATTTTTGTAACTTGGTGCTGACACACCAGTTCTAAATAGCTATAATGGATTGTATAATATGGAAGTATAAATGAAAGTGTTATGCGCTAAACATTTTTTGGTGCATAACACTCAAAATTGGCACATAGTGTGTTATGCGCCAAACTTTGTATGGCAGTTTCGCACCAAACTTTGGCGCATTAAAATATGTCGCTAGACGCACATTGTGCCAAGTTTGGCCATACACCTGTTCATACATCTATAGAACTGGCAATATACGGCAAAACAATGGCAAAGGCGAATTCATAATTGTCGCCCAAAAAATTTATTTATTTTTGACAAATGTGCCATTTTGAAGTTAAGTTTCAGGTTACGTTTTTTCTTGCAAAAACAATACATACAATATATAAATTTTTACTGCCGCACCAGCCTGCACCTGTACTCATTTTTCTAAAAAATAATTTTGCATGTGCTGACCAAACTTTGTTTTTACACAAAGTTTTTTCTTAACATGAAAATGAAGAAGCACATCCCAAATCCTAACCTTCCATTTCTCATTTGATCAGAAATATCTTTATGTTAGCCTTGGGCTAGGTCTACATGGCATTGGACAAAAAAACTGTTTGAAAACCAAATCCTAAAACCGTTCAAAAATCTGAGTTTTTTGTCCAGTTCTTTTCAAAAAACACAGAAATACTGACCTTTTTCTTGGTTGGGTTTTAGCTTTTTTGTTGTGGTTTTTGAAAGGTTTTTTTGAATGGTTTTCAGTCAGTTTTCATTCGTTTTTAATGTATGCACATTTCAAGTCATGTGATTTAAACTCCACTCTACTGGTGGAGTTTACAAGTCCCCTTTTCCCTTTTCACAGTTGCCATTTTGAATGCATTTGCCATTTCCTTTGTTTGCTGCAGTAGTTACATAGTTAGTATGGTGGAAAAAAGACATATGTCCTTCAAGTTCAACCAAGGGTGGGGAAAATGGGGGTGAAGGGAGAGAGATAAGGAGTTTAAACCTAATTTCCCTACTGATGAATGCTTTGAAACCCATAAGGCAAGAACCAATCTGCTCTAAGGAAGATTTCATTTCTGATCCCAAAGTTGCCATCAGATTGGATCTAGAATTTTATATGGCTACATACGCATTAATATTCTTTAGTTTCACGTAGTCATCTAAGCTTTTCTTGAAACTCGAAACTGTTCCTGCTGTGACCAGCTCCTCAGGTCTATTCCACAGATTTAGGGCATGTCCCCATGGCAAGGGGTTTTTGGCCGGTTTTTCAGCCGGTTTGCGGTTTTTCAGACCGCCTGAAAAACCGGCCGAAAATTAGCACAATTGTGCTCTATGGAAAACCCGTGCAGCAGTCCCTGCTGCACGGGTTTTCCGTCAGGCGGTTTTTCCACCCGCGGGCCGCTCAAAGAATATTGAGCATATTCAATATTCCGTCCGGTTTCCGGACGGAATATGTACACCTCAATGGGAGGAGGGAGGGCTGTTCTCCGCTCATCGGTAAACCAGCCGGTATTTGTCCTATGCAGTGTGGACGCGCCCTTAAGGTTCTCACACTGAAGAACGCTTTTCTCCTCTGGAGATTGAATCCTTTTTTCTCCAGCCGAAGAGAATGTCCCTTTATCTTTTGGGGGGACTTTACATGAAATAGCTTTTCCCCATACTTTTTGTAGGGACCATTTATATACTTTATATAAATTAATCATGTCCCCCTGAAGCCGTCTTTTCTCAAGACTAAATAAGTTCAATTTTTCTAACCTCTCCTCATAACAAAGATGCTCCATTCACTTTAAAAGCTTGGTTGCTCGTCTTTGCACTCTCTCTAGCTCCATTACATCTTTTCTATAAACTGGAACCCAGAACTGAACACCATATTCCAAGTGAGGCCGTACCATAGCTTTATACAGCGGTAATATTACATCCTTGTCCCATGAGTCTATGCCTCTTTTAATACACGCCAATATCTTGCTTGCCTTAGAGGCAGCTGATTGACATTGCATGCTGTCCTGTAGTCTATGATCTACAAGAACGGCCAGATCTTTCTCAACAAGCAATTCTCCAAGTTTTTCTCCCCCTAGGACATATGATGCCTGCAGATTATTCGTACACAGAAGCAGAACCTTACATTTATCCACATTGAACCTCATTTGCTAAGTGAATGCCCAAAGACTCAGTGTGTCCAGGTCTGTTTGCAATTTATGAGCATCTTCCATTGATTGGTGTCATCTGCAAAAAAAAAGAAACTATTGTGCTATTAATCCCCTCCACTATATCATTAATAAATACATTGAATAAAAGAGGACCCAGTACTGAGCCCTGGGGCACACCACTCATAACCGGGGACCACTCAGAGTAGGAGTCATTTACCACCTCTCTCTGAGTAGGATAGCCAGTTTTAAATCCAATTACACACTCTTATTTCTAACCCAATGCATTTTAATTTATCCAGTAAACGCTTATGAGGGACAGTGTCAAACGCCTTTGCAAAGTCTAAAACACTAGATCTACAGCCGCTCCGCTGTCCAGACTACTATTCACCACTTCATAAAAACAGATCAGGTTGCTCTGACAGCTTCTGTCCTTAGTAAAACCATGCTGGCAATCACTTATAATATTACATTCAGCTAGATATTCCTATATTCGTTCCTTATGAGCCCCTCAAACAGTTTTCCCCACAATAAATGTTAAAATTACCTGGGTAAGTCTTGGAGTCTTTTTTGAAGATGGGAACTACATTTGCCTTCCGCTAGTCTCCTGGCACTATACCAGTTATCAGAGAATCTCTAAATATCATATACAGGGGCACAGAGATAACCGAGCTTAGCTCTTTAAGAACTCTTGGGTGTAAGCCATCTGGACCTAGATCCTTGTTCACATTCAGTTTATTTAACTTGGCTTGGACCATTTTTACACTCAGCCAATTTATTATATCAGTTGATGTATTAACAGTACTGACAACACCTACATCCACACTGGGCCGCCCACATCAGCTACTTTCTCCTCGTTTGTATATACAGAGCTGAAGAACCTATTCAGTAGATCTGCCTTCTCCTGGTCCCCAGTGCCCAGCTCCCAATTGCTGGTATCTAAGGGTCGTACATGCTCTGACTTTGGATTGTTGGCATTTATATGTTTAAGGAATTTCTTGGAGTTTGTCTTGCTATCTTTGGCCACCTGCCTTTCATTTTGTATTTTAGCTGATTTGATCACTTTTTTACAAATTTTATTAAGCTAATGCTTAAAAAAAAAATGAGTTGAACACCTTTTTCTTTTAAAATGCATTTTTCAAAAAATTGTTTAAAAACTATTCTACTTTTTTCATTGCAATTCCTCATAAAGGGAAAAATTGGGAGGGAGAATATGATGTACCAGGTTGGGATTGGGAGAGGTAGGGGAACCCACTGCTGTGATATTGGTGGTGCTGATATGGGTGATACTTTGCAGGTATTGTGGTTAAGGTTGTGGTAAAATCAGTTGAGGAGATGGGGGTTGCTGTACAAAAGTTTGTGGAGGCAGTAGTATGTGGGTTGTAGAGGTACAGGGCGCTGGGAAGAAGGTTCAGTCCGTGGGAGTTCGGACTGGGCCCAGGTCATAAGGGCATGTGGAAAAGTCGCACCTTCTACCCCTGCTCACATGCTCGCTCATGCATGTGGGGAAGTCAAAGACTTCCACTGAGAAGAGGCAAAATCCCATGTAATGGTCTCGTTGAGATTGTTTGATATGGCGGCAGTGATATGGTAAACAATACGTGTAGTAAGCGTACATGTCATCTCAGTTCACATGACCTATAAATGAGAGAGTCCATTCCTTCGCCTCCAGTTCTCTCTCCCTTCTATGGCGGGTTCTGTCACAGATTTGTTGGGTGGAAGAGGTGTGTGTGGGGGAAGTGAATGGATATAGTCTTGTGGTGACTGCTGAGATGGCAACAGCTGCAGAAAAATATGTTGTGGGTGCTGCTGAGGGTGCTGTTGCTGAGGGTGTTTCTGCTGATGGCAATGCCATTGGGGACCTGGAGTATGGAGAGTCCACTCATGAAGGTCCTGGCAGGTCATCTTCTTAACCCTTTGCTTCTTGGATGGTTGAGGTGGCCTTGAAGGGGGTGGTTTATCTTTCCCTCTGCTGTCATTCTTCTGCTGTGGGGAGCAGCGCTGTCACACTGCTCGGAGGGGAGGATGGTGGAGTTGGCGTAGCCTACGCCAAAGAGCGGAGTCTAATGGGCCCTTGTCTTCACTGGCACCAGCCGCAAAGTGGGAAGGACTTTGCTGCAGGAAAATCCCCAGGTCGCTACCCTTGACGTTGGCCCTGGCAGTGACAGCCGAAGCTAGTACTTTGCTATAGATATAAGGCTCCCCTGTTAGTAGGTGGGGTTCCACCAGACTTGATAATAGAAAGGGAGTTATTCCCTCTCTCAGAAGCAAAAAGGGTTAAATGATGAGGTTAGAGATCAGGTTTTTAAATAGTGTGTATAGAGGTTAAGAGTTAGATATAATAAAAGTTACGTTTTAGTGTTTAACAGATAGAGAACTGATAGAGTTTAAGTTTGCCTATGGCAAAATAGTAAATATAGTGATCAAAAGTCACTCTTTGTTCTCTTGCGAGATTCACAGTTTTTTGGAGATTATGTGAGCCGAAGTGGTAGGCACGGAACAGGCCAGAATGAAGAGAGACAGCACAGGAGGACTTGCAGGCACGGCTGGAACTTCGTCAGCAGATGAAGGTCAGACAGGTAGCAAAACGGATGCAGACAATAGCAGAGAAGATGAGTGAGACGTATGCATGAACCAAACTCAAGGAAAGGACACCAACACGGAGAGCAGGAAATGGCATCCTTAAAAAGCTCCCGCAAGAAATGGATTGGAGGAGCACAATTGCCTGCTGCACGCTGGCCCTTTAAATCCAGAGAACTGATGTGTGCGCGCCCCTGGGGGGGAAGAGGCAGAGGAGTGCACCTGCTGAGGAGGAAACAAGACGAGAGCAGGTGAGCATGGGACAGGAAGGAGCTGGGAGCGAACAGCAGCCCTGGGTGCAGCGCGGGGACTACCTACAGCCGGGTAACGGATATGCCTGTGGTCTGGGAGTGGGACTGCAGCATGAGCCGTTACAAGTGCCATGGATATGCGCACGTTTCCAGATGACCTATGGAACAAATATTAAATTGATTAATAATGCTGTATTTTATAATCATTTAATAGCCGTTACATAAATTCTAATTACTTAATGGCGAGTCCCTGCTGAGGCAGGATGAATGTCAGCTCCTCATAATAAGGAATCTTTTGCCGACATCCTCAACTGTTGACAATAGAAAATAAGAATTAAATTCATAGTCTACACAACTCAGTCACTATGGCAATCAAAGCAATCTGAGTTCCACACGGTGACATTAGTATAAGAGCCGCAGAGATGCATTAGTGTTGACGTGCTTATGTTTAGACATACCTTATCAGGCCTTTCTGTGGCAAATGCGCAGATATGATCTTGCTGACCAGATATGTGCCAAGTCTTGACTCACAAGAACAGTATGCACAAAACAAAAACTAAAGTATTACAATAAAAATATTTCAAGTGACTAAGGGATCAATCCCTGCAGTCGTGTGTCATATCCACTCTAGTCTCCAGGGTACAGCGCCTCGCAAATGTCATCCCACTACTGATTCTTCAGGTTGTGGTTACTTATACCAGAGCTCTGGGTATTTGTTTCTGAAATGACCAAAAAAAAATGTTAATATTATAATTTATTAAAAACACTAAAAATATATTCATATTGAGCAACACAAAATATAACTTAACAGATCTATGATGACTGCATGGCATGCTTCTGCACAAAAAGTTTAAACATACAAAACAAAGATGACCACATGGCATGTAACTGCACAAAAAAGTTTAAGAGTACAAATCTATAATGACCACATGTCATGCTACTGCACATAACGACACCGTATATGTTTACACTCATCTCATTAATCAGTCTCCCCACATCAATGTCCATATGCTGGTAGGATTGCTTGGATGCCATGGTGATGCGTTCTCTTCCACACTTTCGATAACCATAAAAAAAGGTTTTAAAGGCCAGCAGTAAACACACCGACTATAGGTGTGACCTGTATGCCTTTAACCAAGTGGTCGGCTTTTCAGCAGACCCGCACCAAAAAACACGGCAAAAACCACCAATAAACTTGCACAGAAGTTTACATAGATTCCAATAGTAAATATTCTGCCGAACACCGGCAGATTTTACAACATGTTAAAAAACTGCCGACGCAAGATGGTTTCGAAAACGGACCAGACAAAATGTACCTGTGTAGACCACAGGTTATTTTTTGTATTGAAATCTATGTGAAATGTTTTCCGTTGGATTTTCAGTGGTTTCTAAATACTAAAATTGCCGAAAATTCATCGGAAAACCTGTGCTGTTTACACATAGCCTCAATCTTAGGTCTTAACTCTTCTCAAGGCCAAAACAAAAGGACCATCTAGTGGATTTTAGAACACAAATTTTACTCAAAATATTTAAGATATTGTGCTGTCTAACTTATAGGAAACTGCTATTAACAGTAAATTTAGAAAACTAAGACCCTCAGCAAATATATCTAATGGTGTACAGAGTATCCTGACCACAAATTTTTAAATGGAATTATGTAATGCAGGTGAAACAAATCATGGTTTACACAAATATGTGACTTCTGTGAAAATTTTCTGTTATTAAAAATGTGTAGGAAACTGAGAAAACATACCCCAAGTTTTATTGCTCTGGTTCTTCTGTGATTTCAAATATCCCCAGTAAACTTATTAATTACATGACTTGTACCAAAATCGGAGGAGCATTTTTTATGCTTGAAAAGGCTTTGAGCTACCTGAGAAAAAAGAATCACCAGAAATCATCCAATTTGAAAAATGACACCTCTCAAAGTAGTTATCAAGGGGTGTAGTGATTATTATAACCCCACCCATTGAAGAATGCCTATCAAGTGTGAAAAATTTACATTTTTCTTTTTATTCACAAATATGGCAGGAAGGGAGTAATGATGGAGATAAAATACTCCCTCGTGTGAGAGCTTTTTAGAAACACATTTTCAGCCATGCTGTAGGACTTGGTGGTATTTAGGATTGTTGGATAAAACAGGTAATATTTGTAAAAAAATGTGAGAGAGATATTTGAATTCTTCAAAATATGTAGTAGAGAAAACTTAAGAAATCTTAGGGCCACATGTGTGAAAACTGTCTAGGTCTAAAACTCACTTTGTTGCCCATTTCAGTCAATCACAGCACCCCTCTCATTTTTCCAGAGTACTATATGTAATGAAAGGGATGCTCTGATTGGTTGTTATGGCCAACAAAGAGAGTTTTAGACCTAGACAGTTTTCATACTTGTGGCCCTTAGTTGAAACAGAAGTAAATGGTTTGGATAGTAATAAATAATTTTTTTGTAATCTGATTACTTTCTGAGAGTCTTTACTCAGCATCCAGTTAGGTCATGCAATGAACTACAACTCGTCATTACTATTGAAGACAATGGGAATGGTCTACTTTTGGTTTTATACTAAAGTTTCAAGTCAGAATCCATGTGAATTCTGGTTTAAAATACTTGTCAAGTGGAAAGAGCCATTGGCAGTATGTTTTCCTCAGGCAAATGTGCCAGAAAAGGAATTTAACCAACTCTGAAAAGTCAAAAAATGTTATGTCTTTCAGAGGGATGCGACACTTCAAAAGATATTGTGATAAAAAATGTATGCTTAGAACCTCAAATTTTCATATATCCTAAAGTAGCAGAATTACATTTTGAAAAAATCTCTATATTCCCTTATGTTTTGTTGCTAATTATCAACAAGGTCACAAGAAACGTGTTGAGAAAAAAATAAGCAAATTAACTGCCAAAGATTTGAGAGGAATCAAACATGAAGCCTCCAGGAACCCACTATTCTTCAATGCTATCATATTCCAGAACTGCAACCTCCATGGTTTGCCCACAAGTACAAGTTGTTCAGTGCTAAGAGACATGACCAAGGTAAGGAAGGCTGAAACCCGACCACCACTGCAAAAGATACATAAGTTGAAATGTCAAAACTGGGCCAAAAGATATCTGAAGACAGATATTTCAGAGGTTTAATGGACTGATTGAGTTCAGAGTTACTTTTTACAGACCATATGGATTCTGCATTAGTAACAGGCACTGACCAACCCTTTACCTCACATGCCAGCAAGGTAGAAGTGTTGTATTGCTATGGGCTGGTATTATTAACCCCTTAAGGACCCAGCCCGTTTTGACCTTCCTGACACAGCCCTATTTTTGAAATCTGACATGTGTCAATTTATGTGAGAATAACTTTTTGACACTTTTACCTATCCATGTGATTCAGAGATTTTTTTTCTCGTGACACATTGTGCTTTAAGTTAGTAAGAAATTTTTATCCATACAATCCTTGTTTGTTTGTGAAAAATATCAAAATTTCATGAAAATTTGGAAAAATTTGCGATTTTGAAAGTTGCAAAATTTCTGTGTGCAAGACAGATAATTATTCACCACAAAATAGTTTATAACTAGCATCTACCATATGTCCACTATAGGTTGGCATCATTTTTTAAATGTCTTTTTTTTTTTTTTACGACATTAGAGGGCTTAGAAATTTAGTAGTAATTTCTCACATTTTCAAGAAAATTTGCAATATACATTTTTTTAGGGACCACTCCAGTTCTGACGTGGCTTTGAGGGGCCTGCATGTTAGATACCCCCATAAGTGATGCCATCTGAGAAACTAGACCCCTTAACGTATTTACAACACTATTTAGGAAGTTTGATAACCCTTTAGATATTTCACAGAAATTAAAGCAAAGTGGAGGTGAAATTTCAAAATTTCCCTTTTTTTGCAGATTTTCAATATTTATCCATTATTCACTGGAATACGGTAAATGTGACTAGGTAAATGCAACTTAATATCAATTCCCCCAGGTCTGCTGTTTTCAGAGATATCCCATATGTGGCCCCAGTGCATTATTTGGCTCAACCATAAGCCCCAGAATAGGAGGAGCACCTACTATACTCTGGGGTCTCATTTTCAATACGATTTTATTTAGGTGCCATTTCAGGTTTGGGGACACCCTAAGGTGCTAAAACTTAATAAACACCCCTAAATAGACCACATATTACCCCTTAATGAATATATCCAGGGGTGCATTGAGTATATAGACCCCACAGGTGATTCACAAATTTTTTTTTTCAATCTGCAATTTTAGCTTAAAATGTTTCATATATACAAGGAATCCTGGAAAAAAGAACCCTAAAACTTTGTTAAGCAATTTCTTCCAAGTTTGGCAATACCCTACATGTGGGTGTAAACTGCTGTTTGGGCGCATGGCAGGGCGTATAAGGGAGGGAGCGCTATTTGGCTTTTGGAACGCAGATTTTGATGGGGCCATGTCGCATTTGCAAAGCCCCCAAAGTAGCAGAACAGGCGAAACCTTCCAGAAGTCGCCCCATTTTGGATTCAACACCCATCAGGGATCTCATCTAGGGATGTATTCTGCATTTTAGGCACACAGGTGTTCCATAGTTTTTTTTTAGCATTGGGCAATGAAAATGGGGGGGGAAACGCAGTTCGGTCATTGTTTTTTGAGTTTCAATTTTACAGCATTCGCCGTGCAGTGTAAATGATGTGATAACTTTACTATGGGGGTCGGTACAATTACAATGATATAGATTTTATATAGTTTTTTCTGTTTTATTACTTTTACACAGTAGAAATACGTCTATAAAAAATTGCGTTTTTATGTTGTCCTATTCTGACAGCCATAACTTTTTTATTTTGCTGTGTGTAGAGCTGTGTATGGGCTTGTTTTTTGCGGGATGAGTTGAAGTTTTTATTGGTACCATTATGGGGTGCATATGATGCTATGCCTTCCGTGCTGTCTGTAGGAAGGCAGGAGCTGCACGGATCGCCCGATCCGTGCGCTTCTGCCGCCGACAGAGACGCAGGAGGAGCGATCTCCTCCTGCGTCTCCCTTAGTTATTGCGACCCGATGGTCGTGATAATTAAGGGGTTAACCGCCCCCCCCCCCCCCCCTGAGCGATCCAGGGTCGGGGCCGACGCTGCGGGATGTCAGCTGCAATATACAGCTGCCCACCCCGCGCCGATCGCGCAGACTGTGCTTTAGAGTTCGCGCGATCCTCAGGACGTATCCATACGTTCAGGTGCGTGAACCCCCAAACCACCTGGACGTATGGATACGCCCAAGGTCGTGAAGGGGTTAAAAATGGTCTAGTTGGACCTTTTTGAGTTAAAGATGGACTCAAAATCAACTCCCATGCCTGCTGTCAGTTTTTAGAAGACACTTTGTTCAAGCAGTGGTGTAAAAAAAGACTGCTTTTTTCAAGAAAACCATAATTTTTATGCAGAACAATGCATCATCACATGTATTAAAGTACTTAATTGTGTGGAAAGACAGTAAAACCCCTAAAGATGAAAAAATAATGATATTTTTCCCTCCTGACCAAAACCTTATTGAGAACTTGTGGACCTTTCTTTAACAGTAAATTTACGGTGAATGAAAACAGTACAATTTTTAGAACAGTGTCTGGAAAGCTGTATTTGCTGCTGCACAAAAGTTGATCATCAACAGATTAAAGGGAATGTGTCATCAAAAAACAACTTATTGTTTAACTCACGTTTTTATGTTAAACACATTTTGTAGGCATTTTTGTTTATTTTTTTTAATTATCTGTATAACTTTAAATATTTTTTTTTTAAATTCTTAAGTCCTGCAGTTTTCAATTTGGCCTCTAGGCAAAATAATAGTCTGACACTACCTGTTCTGTGGAGAAAGATTTTCAGTAGACTGCTCATTATCAGTAAAAGCAGGGTTACACTGAAAGGAGACACCAATGTGTATAGATAACACAGGATCCACCAGTCACAACAGGAGATAGTCACAGCTCCAAATCTCGCTCTCCCTGCACACTGACTTCCCAGGTCACAGAGTATGCCTAGAAAACTCTCCTATAGAAGCCAATAGGACTGAGTCAGTCTTAAGGCCCCTATGTGCATGAAGCTGCTATAAAGCATCTCTCTGCTGTTTATAGCAGTGCAAGCAAGAATGCTGTTACAACAATCATATATAGACAACAGAACTGAGCAATCTACAATCAGAAAATAAAAACGGCTAAGAAGAAAAGAATATGGATCAGTGTCTTGATTTAATAAGTAAAAAAAACTGACAGATTCCATGAAAGGAAGGTTTATGACCTGTCTGTTCAGTGCTCCACTACTTGACTCCTGGCGTGTGGAGATCATTGGAGCTCACCTGTTGGTACTATGGACTTTCTACTGGTTGTATACTTCCAAATGGATACATGCAAGTAGCACTTTTTGTGCACATGAAATATATGTGTGTTTTAAAGAAACATAGTTAATAAATTTGTGCTTTTCACAGTATGCTAAGCAACAGATACTTTAACATAGAGGCTGCTTGTTAATATAATTTGACCTCCAAATTGTACCAGTTACTGTGCATGGTTGTTTCCCACTGGTGTATGTCTGTTCTTTCCAAGTAGTAGTGCAAGGAATAGGAAGCCCTAGTACACCTGAAAATACATAAAAATATGTTTCACTTCTAAGGTGTTTAGTACATTGTCGACACAACGGATCACAGAGATTTAGGAGGTGAAAACATACATACTGGCTTCCTGATTGACTGTAGGAGATTGATAATGATGAATACATGACCCTGATGTCAGAATACAGACACTGAATTTGATAGTGTCAATTTTGAGGTTCACTTAAAAGAGTTGTTGAAAGGAAACTGAAAAATATGGGAGAAAGTGGAAGATTTGGAAGACCGATCTTGTAATAACCTTGGCATATTGGGGATTGCAGAATCAGTTCCACAGTGAGATCTTAGGCAACTATAAAATTCTAAACACTTTGAACATTGAGTAATGTTGAAAGGTGAAAACAGTGGATAGATTAGGTTCATATTTCTCCTTTATACTCAGAACTGTACAACAAATAAATTAGGTTCATGTTACTTTATTTAGTGATATTAAAGGTATTGTAACAAGATAGTTCTATGTTGATTTTTCAGGATCCCCAAGAGGCATCATCCAGTCTTAGTTTCTCACCTAAAATTTCAAGAGAAGATAAAAGATCCTCTACAGAGGAGAAGGGAACAACTTCATGGGTAGAGGAAACTGACAATAATCAGACTGCTGGTTTTCAAGATCTGCTGCCAAAAGAATGACAACAGAAGTCTTTCTAACAACATCCCAATGAAGAGAAATCCATGAATACAGATGTACATATGAGGTTGATTACTTTGAAGTGTGTGAGTACACCTTATTGTATCCCGAAAAATGACAAGGTTTATGG